>JAUCMT010000732.1:0-10985 GCA_032357475.1 Enteromius thamalakanensis | reverse complement strand
AGAGTTGTCAAAAGACACAAAAGGCAAAATTGTAACCTCCACAAAGTTGGAAAGAGCTACGGGGCAATTGCCAAGCAACTGGGTGAAAAAAGAACAACTGTTGGAGCAATTGTCAGAACATGAAAGAGGCTAATGATAACTGTCAATGTCCCTCAGACTGGGGCCCCATGGAAGATCTCTCGGTTTCCAAGGCTGGAAGCATCATGCTCTAGGGGTGTTTTTCTGCACAGTGAACAGGACGACTGCACTTTATTAAGGAGAGGATGAACAGGGCCATGTATTGTGACATATTGGGGAAAAAACGAATTTTGCTAATTGTCAAATTTTTGTTTCCTTATTCTGTTTAAATGATTTTTTATATAATCAGAATTTAAACACATTTACCAAACAGACAAACAAACAAAATTTCAATTCTGAAACTGAACAACATGCAGACAGATAAGAAATTTATGAATGGGAACACTTTTTTTATTCTCCTGTGTTAACCTCATGTGAACGTGACTTGTGGAAGAACAAGACCTTCCTCTTTGCAATGTCTTTTAATAAATACTAAAAGTTGTGAGAGTTGGCAAGTAACAGTTTTGTGGTTTACCAATTTCTTGTGTCATGAGATAGCATGTCCTTCTTCTATGCTTCAGAATTCTCAGAAACTGTATAGTAACAGTTTCATATTCCTCTGCAACACTGCAACATTAGGTCACACCAACCCATTAATTAATTAATAATAATTCATTAGTGTTTAAGAGGTTAGAGATAAGCAGTGCTACATTGTATTGTAATTAATTAGTTCATTCACTCATTACTGTATATTTACATGATTGGATCATTAAAAAGAGGGAAAAACAGCTGTTAACAGTAACCCATTTACAACAACAAGAAAACTAGAAACAGTAAAAAATTACCAAAATATGAAAAAAAGGTCTAAACAGAAGGCCTTTTTGATAACTGTTCATAATATTAATAGCGTTGCAGAAGACCACTGATAACAAATTTCAATGTTCTTTATAGTCACCAGCAGGATATTTCTCCAAAATCTTTAGCGAAGCCATTACACTGCATATTGACTCTGCAGCAGTTACTTTGTCATTTAAATTATTGTCTGAATATTTGTGTTTATCTATTAAGCAAAAATTCACAGTGATCTCACTTACCGCTAGATTGTGGCTTGTTATTTCCCATCCTTTCTAATAGCTAAAATAGACAGAATTGGCAATCCCTGAAAAGTTTTATAAAGGATACTGACAGAAGCAGTACTTGACATAGAAAAACAGATTATAATCCTCGTTTTGTTTTTCTCCAGTAATCAAGATTTAAAAAAATAAA
Organism: Enteromius thamalakanensis; assembly: GCA_032357475.1. Taxonomy (NCBI): domain Eukaryota; kingdom Metazoa; phylum Chordata; class Actinopteri; order Cypriniformes; family Cyprinidae; genus Enteromius; species Enteromius thamalakanensis. The sequence goes on along the minus strand of JAUCMT010000732.1, from coordinate 9,662 downwards.
TAAATAAATAAAAAAAACTGGCACTCATCGATTATCAAAAGTGCAACTTGAGATCAATGATATTTTATAAGAAACAACTCTAAAATGTTTCAGTCATTATCACTCAAAAATATTATGCAATTCCAATTTCAAACATTAATAGATTTGATAAAATATTAATTATGAAGCATTTGATTGTCACCCAAAATTTACACATCAACCATTTTTTAAATCATTTGTTGTATAAAGCATTTCAGTATTGCTGCAGACCCACCCATTACATGACCTGCTTTCTCTGAACTCTTTTTCAACATCTGCACACTAGGTCCCTCAATCCAGCAGTGCTGCATGAATATAGGACACACCCTAAAAATCTCTCTCACTCCACAACCCCGAGTTTCACTGACAGAATGCAGAGAGCCCTGCAGTGCCTTTCTCCATCCTTCCTGACCTTCATACAGTACATGCCCTTACTGCAGAATCCCTATAGCCACACCCTTGCCACAGCCTGCGAATCCTTGATTGCATGTTTAAACTGGCGGGTGATTCGTGCCAATTACAACTGATAAAAGAGAAGAGAGTAGATCTTCAATGGACAACACATTAACAGACCTTTTTAGAAAAACATACTGTACATTACACAATAAATTTGCAAATCAGTTCCAATCTCACCGGGTGAAAGTGTTGCAGAAATTTATCCATAACAAGCATTTGCATAATCCTTATAAATATTGTGGCATACTATAAAAATTATTGTATTTATTAGTTTGTCAAGATTGTAATGGGTTGACTTGATTTCAAAATGCAAACGTCACACATAATGGCACAAGTGATTTACATAATAACAGATATGTGCTGCTGATTTGAATGTACCTTAGTAACACTGCATTTAAAAATGTAAACATCATTATAAAAATGAAAGCATTTTATTTTCTTTTAAGATCATGTTGTCATCACATGTGACAAAGATTACAAACTATCACAGCTTTTGAAAGCTATCTTTCAGATAAAAAAAAAAAGAACAAAAACAGAAAATTATAACATCCACAGGGGGTTGGGAGGCGGGGGGGGGATTAAGAATCAAGAGAATCAAATCAAGAACTATAAAAAATATAAAACTTGAGATAAAACAAACAAAGAAACAAAATCAAACATCAATTAACCTCCATTTTTAATCTCTAAGTACCATTTCAAAACATAATTTAAACACCTTTTCCTTTACACAAAATGAAACATTAGTTTTCTTTTAAATAGAAGACATGTAATCAATCTGCCATGCAATGGATGTAACATTAAATATTAATAAAAAAAATAATAATATACTTCTCTCTTTTTATATAATTATATCTAGATCGTTTAGGTAATATATAGATATTTAATATTCAAGTCAAAACACTTACCCTCCCTTTATAGGGAAACAAGCTAAATTAAAACATTTACCACAAATATAATCTAACAATGCTTTCATAGCTGCCATCGGTAGCATGGCTGTCTTTCAGGAACATTAAAACCAAGGGATTTCAGCAAAACCATTTTGGCACAAAAAAACCACACATAACGCCAGTAGCATCTGCTTTATACAAAGACAAGGAAAGATTAGAGAAGCTTTTGTCTGATTTTTTTCCGGTTTAATAAAAAAAGAAAAAGAAAAGAAAAAACATTCTGTGCATCGCTTTAGTCCAGGAGAGAGTGTGTATGTGCATCTCCTGAGCATCTGCTTGAGGCCAGTGGTGTGTCCCAGAGTTGCTACTGCAGCATGCTTTTAATGGTCTTAGTGGTTGACTCATCATTAAGATGTTTTGTTGTGTACCTGCACAGAAAACATTAATTAATAATTATATTTACTGCAGAATCTGGCAGTGTTGTAGCAAGCTTTCTTTATCAATGATGCAAAAAATCAAACGCAACAAAAACAAAGAAAACAGAAATGAACAGTCTTCATAGAAAAGTGCAGCTGATTAACATGATATTAATATGATAATATTTTATAAGTAAAATTCACGGGGAAAAAAATACCTGAGAGCATTTAGAAGACCTTCCACACTGTTAGGTGGCTGATCTTTGAGCACTTTAATGCAGCCTTTCATCTGTTTGGGAAAAAAGCAACCACGGTTAGAGTGGCAGAGTAATGACAGCACTCAACTTCATCAGTCATGATGCTGTGAGAGAGCCATCGCCACGTTTTCTAAGCACTATGATTATGGGTCAGTGTTAGTGCTTAGCAGGAAGGGAAATATCGTCAGAGATGGGTTTGCAGTAACAGGAGATGATGGTTTCACTCACGTCTATTTTGGAGGACTTTGCGAATGCGCCGACGGGATGGACGTAGTCGTAGAGGATGATGACCCCCACCATGACACGCAGACAGAAGGAAACTGTCTCCTCACTGTTGAAGCGGCTGCGATACTCTCTGTATCCAAAAAGAAAAAGTTAAACCTTTTTTACATTTGATGTTTAATATTTCCCTACTATTTATTTTGTAAATTGTTGTTATTTTTAATACACAGCAAATATCAGCAGACATATGAGAAAATGGCAGACTTACGGGGTTTCCAACATAACTTTGCACACACTCGCCATGGTGCTTAATACATCTGTTGTGTTTTCAATGGGCAAGTTTTTATTCTGTTGGGCAAAAGAAAAAAATAAAATAAATCATTTATATTTAGGTTATTTTTTGAAAATGTCGATTTGAAATATTTTTGTTTACCTCAGATACAAATTTTGTTGTGCCATCACTTAATGTTTTAAGCATGGGCGTGGCATCAGCATAAAATAGAGAAATCCGATTGGCCAGTTCATTATTCACCTCGTTTTCTCCCTCCGCCTACACAGATAGATACATTATTAATGGAACATTTTTCTTTCTGATCAGTTTCTCAGAACTTATCACAAAAGAAAAAGTGCCTCACACAAGACCATAAAGGAAAACAATGTGAAGATGGATAGGCATTGAAAGGTTTGTCTGAAAAAACTGTCTAAAATTTTATACATCATTAATGTACTAAATATTAAAAAATGAATTCTTCAAAAGTGGATGGATGTCCCTTCTGTAAAGCTAGCATCATTTAAGTAAGAATATTATTTTGGTTAAGGGGGATAAATAGGAGAAACTAATTGGATAAGGATGGGGAAAGTAAAGACATACCCAGACATAAAAAGCAAATTAAGTTTAGTTCTTTTGCAAAATATGCAATGAATAATTAATCTTATCTGTGAAATTAATTTACTTTTCCATCTGAATTTACTTACTGTTTTCTACTGAATAATATGAGTTATTTGAAAACTCTTTTTAAACCAGCAAAAGCATGGGCGTCAAAATGGGGGCAGTCAGACAATAACAAATTTGTTTTTATTTAATAAGAAAGCGGTTTAATCTTACAGTAAACTGCATACACCTGCACAATCTGGTGTGTCAAGTCTAAAAATACATTCATACATTAAACAATAGTCTAAACTAATAGTGCAGATGGGTAGAGTGCTAGCTGGAGTGATTTATTTAGCTCTCTTATAGTAGTAGGGCCCTGGGGAACCATGGTGGGGCTACTGAATTCAGTCTGGGAGAACATGAGGGGAAAACCAGCGGCACTTCACTAAACAAGGTATGCAGACTGCACGGTGTCCCCCAGGGCTGTGTATGTAGCCCGCTCTGAGATCAGATATTTAGTCCTAAGAGGGCAGGGCATCTCTGGGGAGGACAGGCACAAAAGCTGAGCACAGATCAGGTGCCACACTATATTGGTGCACCTCATTGCACTTCAGTGAGCATCTCAGAACTCACTCACTCTCCCAGTGGGAGGCCATTTTCTGTTTGGGTCCTCAACAGTCCCCTGAGGGCTGGTATGTGCAAGTGGCTGAGTGCTTGAGTTTGTGAGTAAAAAAGAAAAGGAAGTGTGTAGTAGTTATTTGAAAGGGGTTTATATAAAATGGACAGCTGTTTGTCTAAGGTAAAAACAAGTGTGGATAAAAGGTGTTAAGTAAGGACAGAAGTGTAGTGCACAGATTAATTAAAAAGAGGAGCATTACTCACAGGGACATTATTGATCCTCATGCGGCTCAAGGTCCTCCTGTAATAACTGAAGTCATTCTGAATGGCAGGATTTGTCATCTGCAAAAGAATGAAATGTTTGTCAATTCTACCATTTAAAAGTTTGTTGTCAGTAAGACTTCCTCAGCATAGACACATTAAATTAATCAAAAGTGACAGTATTTACAGAAATTAATTTTTTATTATTACAAATATTTCAAGTATTGTTCTTTTAAATCTTCAATCAAATAATACTGACTAAAAAAATAATTTAAAAAAATTCCACAAAAATATTAAGCAGCACAACTGTTTTCAACATTGATAATAAGAAATGTTTTTTGAGAATGTTTTAGAAAGGATCACATGACACTGACGACTGGTATCATTTACATTGGTTTCATGGTCTGCCAGGCCGAAATCATATCACCACACCTCTCCAAGTAAACAACTCACAACTCAAGTATAAACAATAGTAATAGTGATGCTTGCCTTAACAAGAGTCATTAATAAAATTAAATTGTGTATGCAAAGGTGTTTCAAACGGAGGCAAATCTCCAGGTAATTGCTGGTGTGACAGGACTGAAGTAGTGGAGCCTGGTAGCCTTGAAGGCAAAGAACACTTTTAGGATTAGCTAAAGCTTAACATAAATGACTACCAGTTCCTTTACGTAATCACAGCAATTTTTATCTGCCAGAACTGAGACTGCCTGGGACCCATACTGAACACCCCCTATAGAAGTACTATTTAAACCTAAAGCACCCAACAAAAGATTTGTAGCTTGTGACAGATGGATAAACATGCTTTAATGAAGAGTCATGTTCAATTTAAGGTTCAGTGACGATTTCAGTGACAAAGCAGGGGGGGTGCTTGTCAAGATGACAGCAGAGACGGGTTAGAAGACAAAGGTCAGGGAGGTCAGGGAGAAGAATTAAATCTTTAGGATTTGCAAGAGCAGAGGTCAGCTATAATTAGGAAAATATGAAATAATAGAAAAATGTTTAAATGTAAATGTAAGTCTATTTAATTTTTAGACAATTATCCAATTATATATATATATATAAACCTTAGATACTGTAAATATAAGTTTTTCAGCAATGTTTTTTTTCAGTTAGAGGCTTTACAGTACAGTAGGATTTATAGAACTAACGATGGTTATGTGGATTACTCTCAAAATAAATCAAAACAATATCCTCAAATGATATCCTTGTCAACAAAACTAATGCAGTCGATTTACTGTCAGACTAGACAGCCCATCCTATCCCTGCAGTGTATGCCGCTATGGCATTGGCGGACTGAAGTAGGTCACTGCGCCAAGCTGAGAGGAGGGCACGACTGGATGAAGGTTGGCATGCCACCTTACACCCCCTACCTTCTCGCATTTAGCAACCCCATCTGGGGGGGCTCTTTAATTGGGACATCCCAGCTCGATGCTGGAGTGCTTCGGGGTAGATGTGAATGTTCGCATTAGGAAAAGCAGAATATAGGGCGTTAGCGTTGGTGCCGAGGTGAATAAGAAAATGGCTAGAAACATTATTTGATTTCTTTGGACACATAACCAAAGACAAAAGAGGTGGTTTACTGTTCAGTCATTTAGGGTTGTCTGAGTGCCCGAGGTTCTAACATGGTCACCGGCTTGTGTAAAAGTACACTATAGCTGTCTTGACCTATGCATACACTTTTTAGTGTCTGTTCTGCATTATTAATTTAGTGTAAAAGAAACAGCAGGTGTTTCAGATGGGAATGTGAGAATGTGGAGAGCAAAATATCAAAAGTATTTTCTTGTGATCTTAAAAGTCAGGAAAGGTTTGGCAAGCACCTGAGGCTGCGAAAACTGACACGTGCAATTGGAAAGTAATTATTTTCTCATTATCTGGTTTCTAATCACAATTAGCATGTCATTAAAGAGAAGTAGAAGCTTGTTAAGGCATCACATCCTGGACAGCCTCATCAACCGCATCGTAATGTGTAACAGCAGGCTGCATGCTAAAATTCTGATGACTCACATGGCTCATCTTTTTACTATGCATTTAATTTGATTACAGAACATTATTAAATTAATTCTTTTCATGGACCTCATATTTAACATAAAAAAATATAACATGTTTTAGGTCCATTACGATTGTTTGATAATTAAACATATGTTTATTATTTTCAGTTTTAGTCCACTCTCCACAAATATGTTCAATATTTTAAGCCAGCATAAATCATATAAGTCAATAATATAACAAATAATACAACACCAATATTACGCTACCATGTATGAACATATTTGTTTCTTGTTTTTATGCATTTAATTATGCATTTTATGCATTTAATTTATGCATATTATTTTATTGTCATGTTATAAGAATTTACACGACCGAAAGGTTCTTCATTTTTGTAATGAATGCTAAAAATTATAAAAATAGTAAACAAACAACAACAAAAAAAACAGTATATTTCTCAGTATAGGACATATTCTTTACAGGTTTTGTAAGATTCAAAACAAAAATGACTTTTGACCTATATCGCATTAGCTCCTCCTTGTGTTAGTCACAGTACACATCCAATGCTAAATAAACATTTAAATAAACAAGAATTTTAAATGCAAATTGATTCAACGACTGAGTGAATGAACAGGATAAACCTGTATCATACTTAATGGTCTTTCATTGATGCAAAGTGTACGGAAAAATCATGTAAAAATGAAATGTTTATTGAGTTATTGTATTGAGGTATGGTCCTCACCTTCAGCTCATCAAAGCGCAGTGTGAAGTGCAGGATCTCAGCAAACTGTTTGGCAAGGGCTTGCTCTCTCTCCAGATGTTGTGTGGGGTCATCGTACATCGCACTAGTGAGTGCTCTCAAAAGACTATGCAGCGCTGCCTCTGTAAAAGCGTAAAACATTGGTCATTTAGGTTCTCACTGAGTGCAAAATATCATATTTTTTTTTACCAATTATAAACAACTACCCACTGATTAGTTATATTAGCATTATTAATAACAACAACACCAACTACATATATGTATGTGTGCCCATAAAACAAGCCCATAAAATTTTGTTAAAAGTTTGTGTAAAAAAGTATGTTTTAAACAATATACTCTTTCCGTTCTGAGATACTGCCTGTAGACCAGCACCAAGAATAAATCCTTTCATTAAACCACATAAAACATGTTGCACCATACATGGCCCAATTAACTAATAAATGTTAGTTAATGCATAGTCTAATTTTAAACTAATTTGTCAGATACACAAAAGGTACTGTACACTATTACATAAGACTTAATTTGAAGTTTCTCCATGTCCGTTACTAACACACAACCTCAATAGACAACTTGATGACTTGAGAGGCTGTTCTTAACCCACAATTCCCGTTCTCAGTTTCTCCATTGCTCTATTGAGGCAATACAGTACACAGCAGCATGTTAGAATAATTATATTACATAAGAGTCAGTCCAGCAGCAATGAATGAGTTTATGGTTGAGGTACGGTATGATCTCAGTCTGTCCATATTAACCCAATTTTTAATCCTCATCTCAATTACAACGTCTTAAAATATAAATATAAACAAAACCAAACAGAGTTGCCCTTGAAGTGATTCATGTTTTGCTGTTGCTATTACAAAATTGCACAAGAAACCCCTACTGCATGTTGAAAGAGAGCAATAAAAAGAACGGGAATGGTTGGGTGATGTGGCTTTAGACCCATGTATCAACAACAGTTGATGACCTGAATTAAGTCTGCTCTGAGAGTTCAGACAATTTTGAGGGTTTTCAGCTTTATTTTTATTGGCACATTTGGAAATTGCAGTAATTATTCCTGTCTAAAGGTAAACAAGGTAGTGTTGTATGTTAACTTATTTATTTCCATATAAACTTAAGAAACCAATAGTTTTTAGGTTTTACAAAGTCAAGCCAGTATAGTCACCAGAGTTAGAGAGAGAGGGAATTTTTTTTGGGCTAGTGACTCCGGCTGCAGCAGTATGTAGAGGAAATTGAGAAGATTTGCCATATGGTAATGACCTCCATCTGCTTTAGTTAGCTTGGCAGGGCAGAGGAGCTGATTAAAATGGCCATGGAAGCACACTTTTCTCCTCCCAGTCAAAACATAGCTTGAGACGAGCGGCTTTTAAGAGCGCATGCTGAGAATGGAGTGTGAGGCAAGGACAGCGGATTGGAGAAAAGCAGGGCAGGGTGAGGGAGTGTGCGTCACATCTCATCACATAACGAGAAACCAAGAGAGAAGAACGGAGATAATGGTAATGATAAAATGACAAATATACACAGGAACAACAATAGTTTGAGATTAACCATAAAAACAAAACCGAAACAAAAAATAATTATAATATTTATATTATATATATACAAACACACACACACACACACACACACACACACAACTTTAATAAAAGGAACACTAAAATAACACATCCTAGATCTGAATGAGTGAAATATTCTTAGTTGAATGTACTGACAACAAAATCACACAAACATTATCAATGGAAATCAAATGTATTAACCCATGCAGGTCTGGATTTGGAGTCACACTCGAAATTTAAGTAGAAAAACACTACAGGCTGTTCCAACTTTGATGCAATGTGCTTAAAACAAGTCAAAATGAGACTCAGTAGTGTGTGTGTGGCCTCCACCTGCCTATATGATAGACTTGTAGTCAAGACCGCCTAAACCGAGACCAAGTCGAGACCAAGACCGATACCAAGTCGAGACCGGAGGAAAAAAAAAACCTCACTAGTAAGAAAACGGCTCCTTTTTTGTTTTCATTTTTTCCAGAACAACGAAAAACAAGAATTCAGCTTGATTTTTCGTTGTTTCGTTCAGGAGTGTAAAAAATGAAAAAAAAAAAACAGCTTGAATATTTGATTTCTACACGAAACACCCCGTATCTACTGATTGGTCAGTTGAAGATCAAACCATGCCCCGGTCAGTTCTTCCAAAGTTTCCCGAAGAATAATAGTCCTCCGCTGCTGCAGTTAGTAGCACAAACTGTTCTTTTTCTGAATGCTGATATAGGCTAGTGTTATCTGTTATGTAACAAAGGCTTGATTTATTCATTTATTTCGTTTCATTTTCAACAAAAATCACCCCCTCTCAGAAAATACATAAAACTGACATTACAGTGCTATATGCACTTAAAAGTAAACTATTAAAATTATACGCCATTGCTCAGTTCAACGTGTTGGGAAATCGGAAATTTTGTCCCGCGTCAGCATTTATTCAACATTTAGTTCAATATAAATACTAGAACTATATAAATTACAAAGGTTTAATTGGCATCTTTATTTCAAAGGACCTAACTGACCGCGACCCGAATATCATAAAAAATATTTTTGGATGACTCGTAACTGCGGGCACCTGCTCATTTTGGATCTACCTGCGCATCACTAGCGTGTAGTACTGCTAAATCCTCGACCACTATGACGGTCTGAGACAGCGAGACTTAACAAGACCGAGAGGTCCGAGACCAAGACAAGACCAAAGGCTGTGACAAGACCGAGACCACGTAAAAGTGGTCTCGAGACATACATTACTAATATATGACCTCCCTACAACGCCTGGGCATGCTCCTGATGAGGTGGCAGATGGTCTCCTGAGGGATCTTCTCCCAGACCTGGACTAAAGCATCCGCCAACTCCTGGACAGTCTGTGGTGCAACGT
>JAUCMT010000731.1:0-10993 GCA_032357475.1 Enteromius thamalakanensis | reverse complement strand
TTATTTTACAATTAAATAAATAAGAAACCAAAAACTGGCCATTTAAAACCAATTAAAATTAGTGCTGGTGAAACAGTCTTACAACTAATCCGTATGTATTTTGCAAGGTGGATAAAAACGTAGCGACGGATAGGTGTAGGCAGGGTTGGGTGTAGGTAAATCTTACACATTAATTTTAATTGACACTTCGTAAAACATGTACAATTTAGTAAAAATCTTGTAAATTAAAGTTAGTAATTACCCTCTAATTTGTACAAATTGCCATGAGATTGGACTGGTGTGTGTAGTGTGTATATTATTATGTATAAATAAATACAAATGCATGCACCAATCACCGACACCTAAGGAAGAAGATAAAAGGGACCTTCACCATCACCATATTTTTAACTCACCTGCATTGTTTAATAAATCCACCCTCCGGGGTTTGTGTTCAAATTACCATGTTGTCTTGACGTGTTCTCTAGCGCTAGTAATCACACTGGTGGAGAATGCGGGCAATTACACTGGCCTAGAGACCGACAGACAAGCCTTCACATCAGAACACAAGCTCACTAAACCTGTCACAAACCAGTTTTTTGCTTTTCTCCATCTTGCAGGCGTGGCAGTGCTGGCAAATCATGGAGGAACTCTTATGACCGATTAAAAACTGAAATTCTCTCCTGGCTAGGATCGTCATCCACTGCTGCCGCTCAACTCTTCCACGACTCTTAACTGACCAGGGGTATGTTTCCCAAAAGCATCGTTAGCTAACTATGATGGTTAGTTCCATTGGACTCTATTGGTAACGACGGAACTTGCGACCATGGTTGCTTTTGGGAAATGCACCCCAGGGCGGGAACCGATCAGCGTCGCCCTGGCAACTGAGGACCAGCACCTGGAACTCATCAGCTCGGGCCAACCGTTCACAGCAGGACCCATATAAATGCAACACCAAACAAGGAAGTAATCTAGCAACGTCTCCATTTGTGATGTTACTTACCTTCCTCTTTCCTGTAGATGAGTCGTCGTGAATAAGACTCCCGCACACGAAAGCACTGGAGCACCGATCACGACACCTAATAAAGAAGATACTTTGGAGACTTTGGAGCACAAAGAGCACCTTCACCATCACCATCATTTTTAACTTGCCTGCATTGTTTAATAAATCCACCCTCCAGGGTTTGTGTTCAACTTATCACGTTGTCTTGTCCTGTTCTCTAGCGCCAGTAATCACTATATATAAACACACACACACACACACACACACACACACATTATGTACACAAAAAATTTTACTTTGGATATAATTAATTGTGATTAATTGTTGTACAACACTAATTTTAAAGGGGTCAAAAAATCACTTTACAAGTAGTTTAAACATAAATGTGTATTATGAGTGTGTACACATCCATATAATACATCCTATAATAATATAAATCCACCCACAATAGTTATGCTGTCATTAGTCTGCCTTTGTGTCGACTTCAGTGAAAGGGAAGACCAGATGTCTCTGATTAAGTGCTTGAGGTGTCTTGTTGTTCGGATGTACTGTAATAATAAACAGTAGTCATTGACTCCTGTTTTCTGAGTCACTGAAGATTACTGTTACTTTCATTTTGAAGGGAATCCGCAGATCCCCCATATACTGTACATAACATAAATATGTCTATGTTCGCACAAATCATTCGCAATACAGCTTTATACAGAAGAAGTCAAAATAAGGGCTTTTTATGAAGCTTTGATAATCGTCTTTCCAAATAATGTGCTAGTTAGCCAATTCTGTGGCTGATGCTTACAGTCTGCACATCAACCCACAGATGAGGGGCGGCAGAGCACATTAGCATTTAAAGCAACATGGACTAGAATAGCTTGATGAAAACAAAGTTGATTTTGAAAGAGTAAAGGCTTTTTTACACCACCACTGAGAAATATTAATATTTTCATTCAACTCTAAAGTCTTATTAAACCCTAAAGAATCATATCAACTTAAACTTGGGCACCCAATGACCCCCCTTAAGTGGTTTTACTCACAAGGATCTGGGCTGTGTTCTCCGATAACGTTGTCTCTTAGCGCGCTACGAAGACTCAAAAGGTACACCTTAACTACAGTTACAGTATACCTTTCCTACGTGTGTTCTCCGAACTATACCTTATGATGTTGCTTAAGGTAAACCTTCTTAAGTGCGACCTTAGCAGTTGCTGTCCATGCTGGAGGTGCTGAATAAGTTGATATCGATGCCTCGATGATCGATTGTGCGCTCTTTCCTTCACAGCAGTATAGGTAAAGTATTGAGAAAACAATGTTCTTTATAAAGAAGCGTTTTAGAAATAGTACAAACTGCATTTATTGGGGCTCATTGAAATATGTACATGCAGAAATAAATATGTGTATCTGTTTATAGGTTAGTAAGTATGTATCCACAACGTATGCCGATTACTTACCAGCCGTATCACATTATTGGTGTAAATCGCTCTTTTGTGTAATTGGATGATTTCCTCAATAAAAGGGCAAACATAAGAGACATACCGACATTCACTATGTTTGGGAAAAAAATATCACCCAGCTTTACCGTTTCCAAAATGTGAGGTGGAACATCACAAAGGTGTATCATTTGCAAGTGTCCACACAATGATCTCCAACCCAAAAAAAGAAAGCAAGCAGCAAAATGTTTTTTACAATGGTCTCTTGTAAAAAAGCTTTTTGCATTTTGGTGGCCACTAGCGGTATGAACCGTCAGCAGCGATAAGGTGTAGCTAAGAGCGCTCCAGACCAACCTTACGAACGAATGACTTACAGAAGGTATATTTAACTAAGAGGTTTTCAGAAAACATGCGTTAGCGATAAGGTACTTCTTAAGGTACTTCTTAAGGTACAACTTAAGAACGACGTAGTGTTAAGGTGGTTTCGGAGAAGGCAGCCCAGATTACTTGTTCTCAACTCTAAACTTCAAGTTCATGGTACAACGCCACTCTTCTAAAAGGAAAGAAAATGTCGTGAAAACTGGTACATCCGATGTCATTAAAACACTGACTTTCATCACATCCACTTCAAGGCAGCAGTCTATTATAACTGGCAGGACACTCTGCATCAAAGGACAGTAAATCAGATGGTGCACCATGCTATTATGCCCTACTGATTTAGAGGAGTGTGGAACTGAACTGCCAGTGTGATTTAATGTTATGGCAGAAAGGTGAGGATAGTGCATCAGGATGTCCTATTAGAGCAACATAAATGATAGCAAGCTGAAGGAATCATGCAGAGGCTGAATCCCAACTTACACACTTACATAAGTGCACTGAGTTCACTTTATGCTGTTGACTGACAGCAGAGTCAGTCCTCACAGGAGATCTCCAGAAATCAAAAACTAAGAGAAACTGAGCAGACTGAGTGTGACAATATTGCAGGGACTCTCATAAACACTCATAAAGTAAACTTGAGCATAACTCAAAACAGGGAATAAAGGGGGCCAAGATCTACTTAATGCAAAAGTCTGCCTGAAGGGCCTTGGTTTAGCATGGAGGAAAACCAATCATGTTATCATATATGTTTCTCATGTTAATCTTGAGTACCTATTTCATCCTTCATATCTCCAAAGAATCTTTAGTTTTATCAGCGTGACAAGGGTGGAGCTAAAGATTGTGCAGTGATTGTTTGCACACTGTGACATCAACATAAATAAAACAGAAACAAAATCTTTATTGACTTTTTAAATTAGAAATCAGATCCAGTGATATTCGATTCCGAATCAGATCCTGACGATTTCCATACCATCAAAACAAACAAAACAAATAAGCAAAAACAAAGCAACAACAAAATAACTAAACAAAATCATCACTGCACAACTACAAAAAACGCAACACCACAACAAAACACAACTAAAGCAAAGCATGAAAAACAAAACATTAACAAACAAAAAAAAGCACAACACTCTAAACAAGCAGAAGATTTTCAACTTGCCTGACCGGGTCCCAGAGTTTTGCCTATGTTTGTTTCTAACATACTGCGTGACCCAGCTGTAGTTTTCGATTTTGGACAACAGACAGAATGGAAAGAATTTTCTGCAAGGGAAGTTTCAGTCAGGGAGACAGGCAGTTCCCAGGGGTTCGGCTGGTATGGAGCTTTAACAAACTGCAAAAAAAATAAAATAAATAATAACAGGTGATTGTTTCTTTCACAGCGTGTAAAACTAGAGAAGTTTGTCATTATACTTCAACACATATCAGAGTGTTCTTAAAGTACCTCTCATTAGCCTTAGAAAAGATACATCAAATAAACCTGCTGTATTCTGTCAAAGTACCTTCATGTATTTGATTTAATATGTTAGGTGACCTGAGAAGAACTGTGCCATCTTTTTATATTCACTGTAGCTTCTGCTTCATCTTTTCACACATGATTTGTTTATCGTCTCAGTGAGTCATTTTTCACTCTTCAAGGTTAAAATATTCTCCTTGGCTCTGCGCTTCAAATGTTCCATATGAATTGTGAATAAAAACTGTACTTCGATCTGAGTGATGTACAAAAGATAATTTTCTTTCATTAAGTGAACTCATGAAGGCAGCTAGAATGTGATGTTCTGTACAACGCACTCATTGTACGTTTTAGCATTTAACTCTTACAGCTTCATTATAAACAGATTTAGTTCAGTACTTCTCGGGGGGCTGGTAAACTAAAAGTTGAAACCATAAAAGGTGTTTGCTCCTGGAGCATGCTCAGTTAAGCAACACGTGTTGCTCCATGGGTATTCTTCCTGTGATACTGCCTAAAGTTTCTATAAAATAACTGTGTTGAGGCACTCAGCTGGAGACTTTGTTTTCCTGTGCCGTCTCAGCAGCCCTGTTCCCCCAAGGTTTGAATAGATTGTGTGCAGAAAATGCATTTTATTGTGTGAATGGCTTCACCCGCCACTTCGACGTAAAGCTCCAGAGCACATGTGTGGACATACATCTTACACAACCAAATATAATTCATCCACCGACACTTTGCTGCTGACTATTGACATATTCCTGCCCTCCCTCATCCACCTCCTCACTCGTTTTCCATAATTCTCTCTTTCTTTCTCAGTCTTCTCCCTAGGAGGCCTTTCCACTCAATACACCATATGTCACACTCAGCAATTGTGTCGCACCAATATACAAACACCAATTATAGTAGAATCACATTGTTGTGTTGTGACAGATTTTCCATGTACAGACCATGTAAAAAAAAATTAAATGTAAAAGCTAAAGTGTGTGGACACATGAGCATCACCCTCATATCGATCCCTATTAATATCTACTTTTAGTAAACAGAAAGTGATTTTGAAAGCTAAAGGATCAATTAAAATGTCAGCAGTACAATACAGCATGAACAATCATTAATAATTAAACTAATTACAAATTGCATTTCTAAAATGTATTAAATAGTTACATTCAGATTTAAAATAAATGTAAAATGTATAAATATGTTTTAAATTAATACATGTAAATGTTAATGTTCTCAATATTATTGTAAAATGTACTTGTCTTGATAAGTTATAAATGTATAAATTACTAACCCAAACAGTATATTTATGTTAATTAATTTAGTTTCATTAATAAATCAATTAATCCTTCAATCAATCAAGAGTATTTTTATGAAGGATATTCATCTTGATACAACAGCAATTCTGTATGATAACAATTTCTGATAATGAAAATCTCCTAAGTCTGACTTGCCTTCAGTATCTTCAAAAAGTTTGTTCTGGCAAAGCAGTTTCTAACGCATGTTCCTTTCGGTCCAGTGCACATGCAATTATCGAAAAGAGACAGAGCATAAAGACACATTGACCCACAGTTTGAGTACTGACATTACGAAATACTGCAAAACCGACTAATGCGAAAGCACAGCCCGTTAATTAAGATCCCAAGTTGGCAGAGATCATTATCAGCTTTTTAAAAGACACTCAAAAGTACAATGCTTTTCTTGCAAGTAATAAAAAACTCTTTAGCGCCACTCTTTTTCCATTTGTTTCCACAACTTGCTTCTTTGCAAAATAAGGTTATTGTGTACATTCGGATTCAAGTGGCAAACATAATCTGCAGCCTAGTTGGCACCTCTGTTCATTAAAATGCAGACCAAAACACAGGTTCAAGGCCAGTGAGGTCAATTTTAAAACTAAGTTGTATTGATTTCCAAAGGAAATGCTATTATGGGTGAGACACAATGTAATGCAAATGTGATTCAAAGTTCCATAATGTGAACTCAATGACATTATTGAACAATAAATCATTGTAATGAATGAAAACTGTATTTGAAATTGATACATTTCTAATTATGTAGATAAATTGCATATTGGACAGCATATTCATCTGTGTGTAATACAAAAATGGTTGACATTACTGTCTTTTATTAAAGTAGAACAATTACATATTACATTGTCAAGGGCCAACAAGTAAATGCAGACCTTTGCAGGACAATAAATACATTTTCTTTTAAATGCTCATGTCATATTTGTGTGGAAAACTCATTGGGACACAGTGGCTCAAAACCAAAAGATACATGCCATTGTCTGTGGCAGTTTGTCTCTGATAATTAAAGAAAGAGGGAATTCAAATTCTCTGCAGAAACCGGAAACATTGCAGAATATTCCATCAAGGCCATTTGCTTCAGAGTTCAGACCAGATAAAGAAAACTGTTCAATCATTCAGATCCGCTCAGCATGACCGCACTAATAATGGAAGTCAAGAGCGTTTCATGAAAAACTCATCACGCCTTCATTGAGCCCTTACAAAAATGAATTGTTCTGAAGAGCGAACCGTTGAATGGTTTGGCTGATTTTAGAGCGGTTCAGCTGAAAGCAATCAAATGAATTGAGTGATTTTCAGGAGCAAAAATCAAAGCTGTTGTATTTACGATCACAAATCTTTTCCTCTGAACAGAAAATTTTCCTGTAATATATGAAGTATATATACACATGCGTATATAAAATAAATAGAAGTATACAAACAGAAGTTCCAAGGGCTTTAAGCTTTACTCGTATGTTTTTCTTTTTTTTCTTCTTAGCATAGTAAACAAATGAAGATGAATTGATGTGTAACTGCAGCAGGTGTTTTATCAAGCCTTCACAGCTGTTCTACCCCTCTACAAAAACATACATCTAGTCAATGCCAGACATCTGCTGACTCACACGAATGCTGGGCTACTGTTGCTTTGAACTCACTTAACCTCTGACCTCAGGGGCACTAATGCATGACAATAGGAGGGGAAGAAAGACACAATCTGAACTCCAGAGAATAGGGATCCTGCGGGGGGAGCTCACAACCTCTGATACTCCACGGTTTTTACTCACTGATGGTTGATAGCTGTATGTGAGCCCCCTGCGGCCAGAAAAATCCACCGCACAGCAAAAACTCCAGTGTTAAAATTCGGATGTTAAGATCTTTTGGAGAGAAGTGTTGAAGTTATGGTGATGAACTTTACAGGATTAACACTAGCTATTGTTAACAGCACCCTCTACCTGGCGTAAAAATTATGAGTTAACTTTATTAACACTTCTGAGTGTTATTAGTCACATCCAGGACATCTGTGAGCAGCTGAAATATTTTCCACAGATGCCATATTCTTTGCTTGTGATGCGGAGCATATGAGGACGGAAAATTGTTTAAACTAACTCACAAAATGTGTTATGTAATTTTGATATAAAACAATATGATATTTAATTGCTACACAGAGGTCACTTAGAAAAGAGTAACACCAGAAGTGTTTTATCGCTTTTAAAAGAGGTATTTTATAAAACTATATTTATGTGCTGTGCACTCCAAAACTTTTAGACAGGACGTTCACGAGTCCGTACTTATATATAATTAGATATAATTAGGCGTGTTTGGCGTGCTGTCCAGGAGGCCTAGGGATTCTACCCCTTCTAGTCCGTGAGGAACAGACAGGGCTCAGCATCCAGCCTGATCCCCGGGTTTTTACTAACGTTATACGTTGTGTTTTATAAAATATTAAATATAATGATATGCTGTGTGGGCCTAAATGTTTCGAAAGGTGTCTCACAGATAAATATTAGCAATATTGGATTTAAGTGGATTTTGTTTTCACATGGTTTCTTTTATGTATATTTCAAATTCTTTTCAAAACATATACAGCATACATTTTCAATAAGGGATAGTTCACCCCTTTATTACATTTATTAAACCTAAAGTTTGCCTAATATCATATTTAAAATAAAATAAAAAGATCAAAATAAAATGTTTATAGAATGTACGAGTTAACTATACTTGTCTCTTTTATTTCATATAAATAGTTTTTGTAATGGAATCAATTTTTCACCAATTTTACAGGAGCACTTTTGTGATGCTGCAAGTGTGTGTGGATTTCTTGCTTGGTTGAAAACTGCAGAGAACCACATCTTGTCTGTTGGAAAAAAGAGACTCCTTTCTCCAAAGAGGTCTAAATGTAACATCCACACCAGGCTCTACACCAGGCTCCTCTCCTGCAGTCACACAGCGATCGCAATCTCCTCAATACTAATTACACTCACCTGGATTCCTCACCTGACACTCATCCCCAGCACCATCAAGCACCATTTATAAGCACACACCACTGCTCAGTCACCGTCTAAGCTCGAACTTCGAAAGTGGACTATAACCTGCTCTCTTACTTACCTGTTCTATTGCAGAAAGCTTTGTTGTGTCTTTCCCTTCATCTCCAGTGGTGTGTGGCTGTGTTCTTCATTCTGTCCTCCTGCATAGAGAATTATCGAAGACTTTTCAGTTAATTTATTATTACCCAGTTTTGGAAGCCATCAAGCTGGCCCTGGAGGAATGAAGACATTGGCTGGAGGGGTCCTTACATCCATTTCAGATACTCACAGGTCACAAAAACCTCCAATACCTCCGTAATGCTAAGAGATTGAATCCTCGCCAGGCCAGATGGGCCCTCTTCTTCACCCGATTCCAGTTTTCTATTTCTTACAGACCTGGCTCCAAGAATATTCGTGCTGATGCACTCTCCCGACTCCATACTCCTGATCAAGAATCTGAAATCATTGAACCCATCCTACCACAACATACGTTCGTCTGTCCCATCCAATGGGTGACCTCTCCAGCCGCAGCAAATCCTGCACCAGCTCCTCCACCGGGTCCACCTGATCAACGCTACGTACCTGCAGCAGAACGCATTCCACTCATCCATACAACCCACACGTCACCCGGCACTGGACATCTAGGGACCAACAGAACCCTCTCACTTTTGCAAGATCAATTCTGGGGGCCTCACATGGATGCAGATGTGAAAAGGTACGTGAGAGGGTGTCGGGAGTGCGCTATGAAGAGCCAGGAAGTGGGGCGGTTCCTCTGTACCTTCTGCCATGACCACCAAGACTCCTGGAAGCAGTATCTGGGCTGGGCTGAGTATGCACAGAACTCTCTACGTCATGCCTCCACAGGACTTACCCCCTTACAGTGCATGCTCGGTTACCAGCCCCCTCTCTTCCCATGGTCAGGGGAACCTTCGGCGTACCTGCTATCGACTACTGGTTCTGGGAGAGCGAGAGGGTCTGGGACGAGGCTCATCACCACCTCCAGAGGGCAGTGCGTAGGCACCAAACCAACGCAGATGTACGAAGATCCGACACCCCGGCCTATCAAATAGGACAAAAGGTACGGCTGTCCACCAGAGATCTGCGCCTATGCCTGCCCTGCCATAAGCTTAGTCCCAGGTTTGTTGGTCCCTTTAACATTGTGGAGCAGATCAACCCGGTTACCTTCCGCTTACAACTTCCACCACAATACAAGATTCACCCTACCTTCCATTTATCACTCCTCAAACCCTGTCACGACCCTCTTGTTCTTCCCACAGAGCCTGGTGAAAAAGAACCCCCTCCTCCCATGGTCGTCGACGAAGGAACCATCTACAGCATCAAAGAAATCCTGGATTCCCAGTGTTGTGGTGGTCAGTTACAGTACCTCATCGACTGGGAAGGATATGGCCCCGAGGAGAGAACTTGGGTCCCCAGAGATGATATAGATGAAGTTATGCTCCGAGAATTCCATACCTCTCATCCGGATCGTCCGGCACCTCGAGGCAGAGGACGGCCACCACAGAGTCGGAGAGGCCCGGCCTCGGGAGGGGGGAGCTCAGGAGAGCTCTACACCAGGCTCCTCCCCTGCAGTCACACAGCGATCACAATATCCTGAATACTAATTACACTCACCTGGATTCCTCACCTGACACTCATCCCCACCACACAACACTGCTCAGTCACCGTCCAAGCTCGAACTTCGAAAGTGGACTATAACCTGCTCTCTTACTTACCTTGTTCCTTACCTGTTCTATTGCAGAAAGCTCCGTGAATCTCCCAGTGTCTCCAAAGCTCCGTTGTGTCTTCCCCTTCGTCTCCAGTGGTGTGTGGATGTGTTCTTCGTTCTGTCCTCCTGCATAAAGAATTATCAAAGACTTTTCAGTTCATTTTATTTTTTCCCAGTTTTGGAAGAATTTACGTTTGCTTACCTTGTTTCAGTTATTTTCCTGTGGTATAAATACCTTTGTTTGATTTTACCTCCTTGAGTCAGTCTGCTTCGTAACACCAAACACCATTGACACAGACTTTGTTCAGTGAGCATTAACATGCATACATTAGATGCTGTTGTTTAAGCAGATAATGTAAGCACAGATCAATGCAGCCCAATGACATTAAATCTATTGAAAACACTGAATGTGAAGACATTTTGGTGCAGAAGAAATGCTGTGTTTTGTGTATTCATGTATTATTATTATTTTTTTTTTTACCACACAATGTACAGTGAACTCAGTTTTACTCCAATATAACACTCCTGTAATGTATATTTGACTCCCTCCATTTTGGAGTTAAAATTACACTTTTAAACGTATGAAATATGTACACATCTGCAGGGAGTTACAAATAAACTCCTATGGTGTTTCACTAGCTCCCACTACCTCGGCGATAAAATATCTTGTTTGGCGAACTGTCCGGGGGACAGGCAGGGAGCCCGGCGGCCTCCAAGCCCTAGGAGGTTTAACCCTCTAGGA
>JAUCMT010000730.1:0-10996 GCA_032357475.1 Enteromius thamalakanensis | reverse complement strand
CAACCAGACATATATATATATATATATATATATATATATATATATATATATATATATATACACTGACCACCAAAAGTTTGGAAACGCCCTAGCAAAGTGGGGTTTTGAACAATATTGGCATGAATCCTTTTCAATTTGTGATCATTTTAAGAAACTATGGAAAATATTTTATTAGATAAACAGTTTATACATAAAATATACTTACTTTTTTCATTTACCAAAATATCAACCATTAGCAGCTTTGCGTAATCTGGGCAACCAAGCTGTCAGTTTATTCAAACATTGACTTGAGATATTACTCCAAGCCTCCTGAAGGATTGTCCAAAGATGATTCACACTGGTTGGACACTTCTTATGGACATCATGGTCCAGCTCCTCCCATTGTAACTCAACTTTGACATGTATATATTATATATTATTATGAAATCAAAATGAAAATAATTAGTTACTTTAATGTACAGTATTTGCATCAAAAAAAATGTAAGGATTTATGCTGACATCATCCAAAACCACACCAGGTGTGTTTCCAACTTTTGGAGAGCAATGTATATAATATTGAATGTTTCCTTATATTAAATAATTGACTATTTCATGCAATTATGCATTAAATACCTTATATTGTGTCTACTCTACGTTTAGGAAATATTCCGCCAATACATTTTATGCAATAATTGTGATGAATCGACTGAATCAGATGGATCCATTTGCATGCTTCATTGTAATCGTAGTCAGACAGGCAGAAGTCAAAAACCAGGCAAACAGTGGTAAACAGGATAATCCAAAAGCAGAGTCGATAGTCCAGGCAAAAGATCAGGGCAGACAGCGAATAACAAAGTCCAGTAAACAGTCCAGCTAAATACAGAAATATCCACAGGGAAAAACTACTCACCGTTGATAGCCAGGCAAATCAAAACTTCGCACTGACTGGGCGTTCAAACGCCGCTTAAATAGGCCGCCGAATGGCAGGAGTTAGTAGCGGAACCGGCCGAGGTACATGGGGCAAAAGAGTCCAGGTAGGAACCTAGTATTCCGGAGAAGATTCCCGCTGCTGACTTCCGGAGTTCGCCACAGAGGCAAGGCTTTTGACATAGCCCCACCATACCATACCCATACCCACTGGCCGGGATCGTTGAACGGGTTCATTGAACGGGTGCCACGATGAGTGATGGAGGGATTATACTTTCAGGCTGGGTAGGAGTTTGAGGAGTGTCGAATTGGCGAGAGAGGGCGTCAGCTTTAAGGTTCTTGGAGCCTGGCCGGTATGTTATTTGGAATTCAAACCTGGCGAAGAAGAGTGACCAGCGGGCCTGTCTGGCATTGAGTCTCTTGGCGCCCCCCAGGTATTGTAAGTTGCGGTGGTCCGTTAGAACTAGGAAAGGCTCTCGTGCCTCCTCTAACCAGTGCCGCCATTCCTCCAAGGCTGCATTGAGTGCTCGGAGTTCTCCCCCTAGGAAAGGCTCTCGTGCCTCCTCTAACCAGTGCCGCCATTCCTCCAAGGCTGCATTAAGTGCTCGGAGTTCTCCCCCACAGAGTAATTGCGCTCAGAGGGATTTAGTTTGCGTGAATAAAAAGCACAGGGGTTTAGCTTGGCTGGACTCCCGTGACGCTGTGGAGAACAGCACCGATGCCAGTATTGGAGGCGTCCACTTCGATGATGAACTGTCGATCTGTGTCAGGATGTTTCAGGATGGGAGCTGTGGTGAATCGGGCTTTGAGGTCGTTGAAGGCCTTCAGACTTTCCTCTGACCAGGGTAGCCGCCGATAACTTCTTTTAGTCATGGTGGTGAGTGGTGCTGCAACTTTTCTGAAGTCCCGGATAAAGCGCCGGTAGAAGTTAGCAAAGCCTAGGAAGCGCTGTAATTCCTTAAGGGTTTGATGTTGAGGCCAGTTGGTGACAGCGTTCGTCCATAGCCACCAAGTCAGCGCTTATGATGTAGCCCAGGAAGGAAATCTTTGTCTGATGGAAATCGCACTTAGACATCTTTGCGTAAAGCTGATGGTCAATTAGTCTCTGGAGTACCTTTCTCACATGGGTGATATGGCTAGAGTAGTCTGTGGAGTAGATCAGAATGTCGTCTATATAGACTATGACAAACTTGTTTTTTTTTTCATGGAAGATCTCATTGACCAGTGCCTTGATCACAGCTGAACTGTTGACAAACCGAAGGGCATGACCAGACACTCATAATGCCCATTAGTCATGGAGAAGGCGGTCTTCCACTCGTCTCCCTCTTTGATGCATACCAGATTATAAGCACTGCAGAGGTCGAGCTTGGTGAAATAGCGGGCTGATCTGAGTTGTTCCGGCGGGCACCAGGGTTAATGGGTACCGGTACTTTATGGTTATTTCATTCAAGGACCAGTAGTCAATACAAGGTTGAAGCCCGCCGTCCTTCTTTTTTAGGAAGAAAAAGCCCGCCAATGCTGGTGAAGTAGAGGGACGAATGAAGCCCTTGGTCAACTCTTCTTGGGTATACTGCTCCATGCTGGCGGACTCTGGCTGAGAGAGGGGAAAGATTCTGCCCCGGGTAGGTTGATGTCCGGGGATGAGGTCAATGGAGTAGTCCGTGGGTTGATGAGGTGGAAGGCGAGTGGCCTGGGTCTGTCTGAAGGCGATCCGGAGGTCGTGGTAGGCTTTGGGCAGGTTGGTGAGATCGATCTCTTCCGTTGTGGTGTTAGGGGATCGGTTGACCTGGTGGGAGGTGCGATGGAGGCAGTGCAGATATAAGTACTCCGACCAGCGTATGATCTGACGTGAGTTCCAGCAGATGGTTGGGTTATGAAGTTGCAGCCAGGGGAACCCCAGGATCAGAGGATGCTCAGGTAAGTGAATAACGTGGAATGCAATTTCTTCTGAGTGTAGTGAGCTGGTGCAGAGGGTGAGAGTGGCTGTGAGGTTGGTGAGGCCGGCCGTCAAGGGCTTCCACCGCCACAGAGTGTACATGGAAGTAGAGGGAGATTATATTTAGCGACAAAACCTTCATCAATGAAGTTGCCGGCAGCACCTGAGTCCACCAGGGCTCCGACGGTAACCTCACAGTCATTATTCATTAACAGGACATCAATTTTCATAGAAGGACTGACAGAAACGGCACTCACCTGATACACTCGTAGAAATGGAGGACGTGTAGGACAGGTAGCGAGGAGATGACCAGCCAAGCCACAATACAGGCACAAGTTGTTCTGCAAAAGGCATTCACACTCCTCTCTGGAGATCTGGGTGGGGCCGATCTGCATAGGCTCTGCTGGGGGTTGACTAGGCTGTGTTAGAGCCTGAACGGGGTTGGCGCGACGGGGCTTGCGGGAGCGCATGATGTGATCGGTGCGAATAACCAAATCCATGTACTCACTCAGAGTCTTGTCTTGGTCCCGGCTGGCCAGCTCTCTCGAACTGCGACGGTAAATAGTGAGCAGTGGATCCGCATCCCATCCTGTTTGTGCGGCAAGAGTACGGAAAATCATGGTGTAATCGGCTGCAGATGAAGAGCCCTGCTTAAGAGACATTAATTCGTCCAAGGCATCCCTGCCGTCCACAGAGTGATCAAAGACCTCCCTGAATTCTCTGATGAAACTGCAGTATGGCGGAAACGACATGTGGCAGCTCTTCCACAGCACGGTTACCCAGTCCAAAGCTTTCCCAGTAAGAAGTGAGCATTTTAAAGAAACCTTACTTTGCTCAGTGGTAAACGACTGTGGTTGCTGTGTCATGTAGATCTCACACTGTAAGAGGAATCCTTCACATTTGCCTGCTGCTCCGTCATTTTTCTCTGAAAGTGAAAGACGAGCGTGG
Organism: Enteromius thamalakanensis; assembly: GCA_032357475.1. Classification (NCBI taxonomy): domain Eukaryota; kingdom Metazoa; phylum Chordata; class Actinopteri; order Cypriniformes; family Cyprinidae; genus Enteromius; species Enteromius thamalakanensis. The sequence goes on along the minus strand of JAUCMT010000730.1, from coordinate 7,206 downwards.
TTGGCAATAGCAACGGGCGCGGACGGGGCTGGTTGGACGGCCGGGAAAGCAGAAGCCGGCGCGGATAGCCCGGCCTGAGTCAGAGCCGCGGTTTCGGTAGTGAGGGCCTGAATGGAGCGAACGAGTTCATCGGTGAGACCCGTGAGCTTCTCAAGTTGAGCCTGGTGAGTGGATAACACTGAGGCTTGACGGCCCATCTGTCCCATCATATGATACAATGCGCTGAATCCGGTGGCGGCGAAGTTTTCTGTGATGAATCGACAGAATCAAATGGGTCCATTTGCATTACTTTATTGTAATCGTAGTTAGACAGGCAGAAGTCAAAAACCAGGCAAACAGTGTTAAACAGGATAATCCAAAAGCAGAGTCGATAATCCAGGCAAAAGATCGGGGCAGACAGCAAATAACAAAGTCCAATAAACAGTCCAGGTAAACACAGAAATATCCACAGGGAAAAATGCTCAGAGTTGATAGCCAGGCAAATCAAAACTTCGCACTGACTGAGCGCCCAAACGCCGCTTAAATAGCACGCCGAATGGTGGGAGTTAGTAGAGGAAGCGGCCGAGGTACATGGGGCAAAAGAGTCCAGGTAGAAACCTAGTATTCTGGCAAAGGTTCCCTCTGCTGACTTCCAGAGTTCGCCACAGAGGCGCGGCTTGTGACAATAATGGTGCATGGAGTACTATTTTCTCATTAAAATCCCTGATTAAATTAATGGTACCTTTGAAAAATGTTTAAATTAAAGTTCAAGACTTAGTCAGGTCACTTTATTTTAAGCACTTTATTTAAAGCTTAACAGATTATTTAAAAACTAAACGCAATAGGGTCGTTATTTAGTACAGTTCAGCTCAATAACTTCTACTTGATATAGGCTCTAGATCATTGAGCATAGAGATTGGACCATGGATTATTGGTAGGCCTGGTCTGTCAAATCAAGATTTCTGGTGCATCACATCTGTGGTGAAGCATAGATATGGTGATAACCAACAGCAGATATGCCACCTGTATGCACTGTTGCACCTGTGGCCACAATTACTGACACCTGTCAGATATCCGAACATTATTGCAGTTGCTTTGAACTAAAAATTCACCTGGCAGTCTAAAAGCAGGTTAATGCTACATCTCTACCACTGTGCCATGGACATAAACTGAAGGACCTGTTTTTGAAATTTTGGGACCATGTACGCCAGAAGGCATTTCACCACCTTGATGAATAGTTTAAGCTGAGATAAATGCCATATTTGGCACTTTTACATAATTGGCACTATTTGTTAAATAAATCAATACCTCTACTAAAATAATTAAATAAGCAAATAGAGCATGGTTACAATGTGATGAGCTATTGCATGATGCAGTAAACCCTACATTTCAGTCCAATCAATTCAAGTCTATCATATCAACCAATATAATATAAACAAATTAGGCTACTATGTGTATCTTTAAATACAGTTAAAAAAATACATAAAAAAATACACACATACTGGTCTTAAAACATTATATAAAACTTCTCTGATCGTGCATATTCTTACACTGACCAAGCTATTGTGTCCACAGGGAGAGAAGGGAAAGAAGGGCAAAAAGGGGCCTAAGGGGGAGAAAGGAGAGCAGGGTGCCCCTGGATTAGATGCACCCTGTCCACTGGTATGTCCCAGCTGAGAGCTGGAAAACTGAAGAAAGCGGAGCCTTAAGAGGAGAGTAGTCACGTGGTCAAAATGGCAACCCACCTTATCCTTGATATCTGAAATATCTGCATTGTTTTTCTAAAAAAAGCAACAACATTGATTTAAAACAAAAGCCTGCTGGGAAAATTTTTCTACAAGTGAAGTAGTTAAAACACTGGTCATTTCAAGGAACAATGGTTTGCTAAGAAGCCACTGGACCACTCCTCTCTGCCCTGTGCCGTGCTCTCTCGTCTGGAGGCCGGAAGGGCGCTTGCAGCCTCTATCCTAGTAACACTCGCAGTTCCATTTCTATGACACAGGGTTTCCGGGGCTTTAAGGGTGAAAAGGGCGAGCCAGGTCAGCCTGGCCTGGATGGGCTGGATGCCCCGTGCCAATTGGTACAGTATCCTCTTTTCCTACCTCTCCTGTGCATGCTTCCAGCTTTACACCAACATCGCTGAGCACCTCTCATGCATGCTTATGGTCAAGAAGCTTTAATTTGAACCTTTATGCATGACTTATAAATAGTAAAGCAGTGCTTAATGTAGGTTATTCAATTGCTTTTGAATGTTTAACACATTTACTGCATGTATTGTCTGCTTTTTATTAGTAAAGTCACAATGCATTTTAACATAAATTTCCTAACTGTATCATAACATCAATAGCAATTATTTATTCCCTTATAGTTTAATACACCCTTTGTATGCAATATATACTATCCACTTAGATGTGCATCCTGTTTTCTCCCCCTCTGGATCTTTAATCTTATTCTAGTTTTCTAAGTGACAACAATTAAAAAAAAAAAAATTAACTGAATAGTATTTGCTCTCCTAAGATGAAATAACTTAACCTTGACTTAACCTTGGATCCCTTAAATAATCCTGAGAAGTTATTTAGTGCAGTGTCAGCATGAGTTGCTCTTTCCTAGCCTTTTCCCCCTCTTCTGTTCCCTCTCATATCTCTCATATCTGTTCCAATTGGGCACTCAATCCTAGGGAAGAGAAGAAATTAAGTCTTCAAGCCAAATCCTCAATCACCATGTTTAAAGACTTCAGATAATTATACATTTGACTGTGTCATTTTGCATACATGAATGAATGTTTGTTATTAAACTAGAACATTAGAGCATGTATGTTTTAAAGTATGTTTGCAATATAATAGTCCTACTTTTTTTAGTAAAACTGTAAATTATAATGTGCATGAATCTTTAAGCTTGTGTTTTTCTTGTGCTTTTTAAAGGTTTGATCAAAGACTAAGTTTTTGTAGTGTGTTCAAATCTTAATTTTCTTGTATTTTTGAATCAACTAACATGTTTTCAATTACCATGTCTAGTTTGTTTTAAATTAATCAATTAAACCTTTTTTATTATTATTATTATTATTATTGTATAGTATTGTCTTTGCGTGCCCCTTTGAATTCCACCATCATAGTATCACAATTATATTAGTTATTTTCAGCATGGTTAGGCACTTTGGGGTTTCAGCATGGTTAAACAATACCTCAAAAGCCTTGATAACCTTAAAATATTGATATAAAAATATAATATTTATATACTATTAATATTTGATTAACATATAGTATTTCTGGTTTCTTGTTTCTCCGTTATAGGGTCCAGATGGACTCCCAATGCCTGGTTGTTGGCAGAAGGTAAGTTTAAGAAGATCCTCAAAAATCAAAAATCATATAAATATTATTTTAAGTGTGATTACTTGTTAGGTATCAATTCCATAGCTTTATCGTTTATATATTTTAAATCATAAATATATATATATATATATATATATATATACAGTGGTGGCCAAAATTTTTAGAACACTTAACAGATCTAAAAATACAGACCTTTCGATGATTCATTTCATTTCATAATGATCATGAAACTTGCAGATATGTCCTCTGAGAACAACAAATATTAAATGAAGGGAGTGGCACAGTTTTTATCCACTTAATATTTGGTATGTTCACCTTTTGCAGCAATTACAGAAGCACATCACTCTAGCATACTGTCAAAGCCAAAGGCTTTTCTATGAATGTAAAAGGAAACCATAATGGCTGAAGGTTTCTTGCATGTTCAGTCTTTTCAATACAAAAAATTATCTTGGTTATTAGACAGAGGTAATACAGTAGATGGCCAGTCCTATGCTTGCATATTCAGATTTTTAATTTGCCCCCATAGATTTGTACACAGCACTGCTGACCAGTATTACTTTCCCTGATAGTAGCTTTGGTATGGTCATGGGTTCTCCATGTACAGCTAGATTAATATTACAATACACTGAGGTTAGGCTCATCCTATTTAGGTTAGTCAAACAACATCCAGTTAACCTAAACAGAAACATACTATAAGCCCTTACAGTCTAAGTACACTTGAATTAATAACAATTGGTATACAGATCCCTACAGATATAGTTGGTGTGCTCTATGCTCCATCTCAACTACATTTGAGTCTGTTACTAGCCTGAAAGTAAAACAGAATAAAATCAAACCAATTTATTATCAATCAAGTAAATATGCATGATACGTCATTATGTTATTTCTGCATCCTTGCACATATGCAGTTCTTACATGCACTCTCGGTTTGATGAGTGTTCTATCCTTTTGAATAAAGTGTTGTATAAATGCTTGTCCTGTCATTATATAAAAAAAAAAAACTCTTTTGAAGTGGTGCCAGATAATGTCCCACCAGGCTTTGTTTTGTATTCTCATCCACAGACAACCCATTTTGGGCACAGTGAGGGGCATTATTATTGATATGAGTAGCATGGCACTCAAGTTTATATGTAGCGAGAAAAACAAACAAAAATGTTTGGCTGTTATGTGTGTATGTGCAAAGCTAGTGACATATAGCTTAACATGCATATCGACCTGATTACTTTTTTAGTGTTCATGTAAACACTCAGATTCATCAATCAGAATGAATTTAATTGACTGAGCCGAAAATTGTGCATGTATACATAGGCATTGTGTTTAACATAGCCATGTTGTTGCTCTCACACTTTCAGAAATAAAGGTACAAAAGCTGTCACTGGGGCACGTTTGTACCATTTTGGTACATATTAGAACTTAAATTGTGCCTTTTGAAAAGGTACCACCCCAGTGACGGCTTTTGTACCTTTATTATAAAGATTGCATCACAGAGTTCTCGTGAGTTCTTTCTTTGGTCTTTAAGACCAAATTTTTACATGCTTCACTTCACACGCTGTGTGAAAGTGTTTTTTTCTACTTCTCCCTTTTTAATTCTGGTCAGAATTGTCGTCATGGTGGCCTAAAGTGTACTTTATGTTAGAGTGCTTGGACTGCATCTATGTGATTCAATACTCTAAAGGCTTTGAATTCATACCAGTTGGTGGTGTGGCCTGATGTTACCGTTCGCTTAATGAGCAGAATCACAATATTTCCTAAGACTCTTTAATCACCATCATTTTATCTACAATCACACTTGACAATTATTAGACAAGTAATTTGGCTTCTTCTTTGAAGGAAAATGATTGTGCGACGCTGACAGTGTAATAGGCCTTGCTTGGAAAATGAGCTAAATCTACTTATAATAGCTTTATTAGATTGTTTATAGAGCATAATGATGACTTTGTGAATATTTTATTTGTTTTATGTTTATTGTAGTTACCAATTCAACAAAAACACCTAATACCTTTTAAATATGCCAATTGTTCTATTAATTTGGGCCACTACTGTATCAATACACTGGTAGCTCACATCCTTAAAATTCTTCCCCTTTTTATATTAAAATATTTGTGTCTTTGTGTTTTCTTTGCAGTGATCGGTCTAACACAAAACGCATGGAGTTTGTAAATAAGGCTTCACTTTTTTGCATATTTTTTTTTTAATTCTGAGATTAGAACATCATGAAGCATTCACGTAGCTGCTCCTTTCATTTCAGTGTGTTCATGGCAACGTGTGTTACATTCACAGAAGCACTGTGGAATTTAAAGTCTTGACCAATAAAAGATTATTCACAAGGGCGTTTTTGCCCTGATTTGCATGGCCTAGAATGAGAGTGATGCCAAAACAGACTAACAGGGTTAACTGAAAAGAAGGAGGAGGCGACTGAGGGATCGTGTTCACACCAATGCATACTACCAGCTTAAAACACTAAAGATCTTAGTGTGTCCGAAACAATCCATTCTACAAGCTTAAAAGACTAAAGACTCCATCCAGACACACTGCAACAAGCATGTACACATCACTTTGTAGTGTGGTCAAAGTATGTGGCTTCTGCAAATCACTAACTACCTGTCAGTCTTTGTCGATTTAAAACAAAAATATGTCTTACTCTAAAGGGGGTTAACTTTTTCTTTTTTTCCACTTTGTGAAGGGTGTCACGCCTTGGCTGGTGGCTTGAGAAAGTAGGAATTGTGATTGATTGCTGGATTTCTTTATATCACAGAGGTCAGTGTGGCAAATAGCCCTCCTGCACCTCAGTTTTGCTGTTGTGTAAGTCTCACCTTGTGGTGAGAATGACAGCTAAAAGACTCAAAGTATGGAAATAGCAGGGCACATGATGCTTCCACCATTTCAGGCCACTCAAGACTAAGCAGGCAACTGAATCTTTATTATTGAATGGTGTACGTGATGCATGGAATGTTGCTACCTTCATCCCTCCATCTGCAAACCTTTCTTTGTTCACTCTTCAGTGGGGTTCTTTTTGTAGCAGTGAGCTACACAGTCTGATCTACTGAAAACAGCAGGATGCCAACTATTTCTTTTTTTTTTTTTGCTCATTTTGTGTCTTTTATTACTCATTCCTTTGTTGGAAACAGTTTCTTCTCTGTGCTGTGGGTTGAAAATATGATATTTTAGTACATTCTTTTGCAGCTATATTAAGGTTAAAAATGCTGTTAATGTATTTTTGACGCTTAAAGTTTTACATTCTTAAAGACTTTCACAGGGTGTCAAAGGAAAATTTGACAAATGGGACATACAATGGAATTGCTGTTCTGAGTAACCATAACAATAGCATTCTAAAGCAATCAGTATTAATAAGCATCAAATACAGTGTTAATGTATAGTACAAGGTGCAAACATACATCAGTCATAAAAAGCCTTAATCCTAATTCAGCAGTGATTATCATCAGACAGCACTGCTACATTCCAGAGTACAAAAAAGCATAATTGTTTTACAGCTTTAAAACAATTTTTCTTAACTGGCTTCAGACACAATAGATACATTAAAACATGTACATATGATCACAGCACTGCTAGTGTTATAATGGGTTTTCTGGCTGGAGGTGGCAGGATTGCAGTGTGATTTTCTCAACCTATAATGGGCATTTAATATCATAAGAACAATGCAGACATAGTTATACTGAAAGTAGTTTTGTATGTACTGAATTAAATAGTTATTCTTGAGAAGGGGTAGGTGATTTTTTTAGTGGTGTCTTTTCTTTTTACCCTTACCTGCCTTCTCTCTCTCTCTCTCTCTCTCTCTCTCTCTCTATATATATATATATATATATATATATATATATATATAATATATATATATATAATATTATAAATATAAAAATAAAAAACTATTATAAAAAAACAA
>JAUCMT010000729.1:0-10997 GCA_032357475.1 Enteromius thamalakanensis | reverse complement strand
GTCCGGGCGGAAACTAATATTCTGGTGAAGGTTCCCGCTGACGCCGATCGGGGAGAGCCACAGAGGTAGCCGTTACAGAGCCCCCCCCCTGCGAGCGGCTCCTGAAGCGAGCCGGTGGCCGTCGTCGGGGTCTACCGCGAGGCCTGGGAGCTGGACGGTCCGGGTGTTCTTGGTGGTAGACGGCGGTCAAGTTGGGGTCCAGAATATCCTGAGAATTCACCCATGACCTTTCCTCCGGACCGTATCCCTCCCAGTCGATCAAGTACTGTAGAACTCGCCCCCGACGACGGGAGTCCAGGATTTCACGGACCTGGTAAGTTTCCTCGTTGTCCACGATTAGGGGGGGCTGTTCCTGCGGTGCCACCTCGTCTAGGATCCCCTCCCCTTCCGGGGCGTCAGCGGGCTTAAGCAGAGAAACATGGAAGGTTGGTGAGATTCGATAATGAGCAGGTAATTGTAAACGGTAAGAGACTGGAGTTATTTGTCTAGAGATTTGGAAAGGACCCACGTACCTCTGAGTTAACTTCCGACAGGGCTGGTTCAGACGAAGATTCCGAGTGGATAACCACACCCACTGTCCAACTTCATAGGCCGGGTTGGGCCGCCGGTGACGATCAGCCTGGGCGGTGAAGCGACGTACGGCTCTTTGGAGATGAACGTGTGCTCGGTTCCAGACCTCCTCACTGTGTTGAAGCCAGTGGTTTAGTGCTGGTAGATTAGAGGGTTCTCCTGACCAGGGAAATAGAGGCGGTTGATAGCCGAGCACACATTGAAACGGGGTCATCCCGGTGGAAGGTTTGCGGATGGAATTTTGTGCATACTCGGCCCACATTAAGTATTTACTCCACTGGGTCTGGTCCTGGTGACAATAAGAGCGAAGGAACCTGATCAACTCTTGATTCATCCGTTCGGCCTGGCCATTGGATTCCGGATGATACCCCGAGGTAAGGCTGATATTAATATTTAGCTGTTGGCAGAAGGCTGACCAGAGTCGGGAGGTGAATTGGGGCCCTCGATCGGTGACAATATCATCAGGAAGTCCGTAAAATCTAAACACCTGTTCAAGCAGGGCTTCGGCGGTCTCCCAGGCAGTGGGCAGCTTTCTGAGTGGGATCAGGCGACAGGCCTTTGAAAATCGATCGATGATAGTAAGTATAACAGTGTGTTGATTGGATGGGGGTAAATCAGTGATAAAATCCATTGAGATGTGAGACCAGGGCCTCTGGGGAACTTCTAGGGGGTGGAGCAACCCAGCTGGTTTCTGGTGTGAGTTCTTGGTCACGTTGCAAGTGAGACAACGTTGGACGAAGCGGGTAACATCTGTAACAAGGGTAGCCCACCAAAAGCGGTTACGTACCAGGTCTAACGTTGCGTGGATGCCTGGGTGGCCTGAACTTGGAGAGTCATGGACGTGGTGCAGTATTCTATCTCGTAATGGTTCCGGGACATACTCCTTATCAGGGGGACATTCGGCTGGTGCTGGTTCCTGGGTTTGTGCCTCTGCAATCTCTGCCATGATGTCCCAACGGACTGGTGCGACTATACAAGTGGGTGGAAGAATGTGTTCAGGTTCAGTGAAGAAGAGAGAGTCCTCGTGCTGGCGAGATAGAGCATCCGCCTTGCCATTCTTGCTCCCGGGCCGGTAAGTGACCTTGAAGTGGAAACGGGTAAAGAATAACGCCCACCTAGCTTGTCTAGAATTGAGGCGTTTGGCGGACTGGAGGTACTCAAGGTTACGGTGATCTGTTAATATCAGGAAAGGAAGCTTGGCACCCTCCAGCCAGTGTCGCCACTCCTCGAGGGCGCACTTCATCGCTAGCAGCTCCTTGTCTCCGACGTTATAATTTCTCTCTGCAGGGGTTAGTTTCCGTGAATAATAAGCACAGGGGTACATGCGACTGGGCTCACCATGACGTTGTGACAGGATGGCTCCTACACCAGAATTGGATGCGTCCACTTCCACAATAAATTCGAGATCTGGGTTGGGGTGACGCAGAATAGGAGCTGTGGTAAAGCGATTTTTCAGTGCTTGGAAGGCCTGTTCTCCCTCGGGTGTCCAGCGGAGAGTAGAGGGTCCCTTGCGTGTCATGGTAGTTAGAGGGCTAGCCAGCTGACTGAAACCTCTTATGAAGCGGCGATAAAAATTGGCGAAACCCAGGAACCGTTGTAGATCTTTTAGAGTTCGAGGTTTGGGCCAGTTAACCACCGCATCAACTTTCTGCTCATCCATAGTGACACCTTCTGAGCTGATAACATACCCCAAGTAGGATATCCGAGTCTGATGAAACTCACATTTCTCTAATTTAGCGTACAGTTGATTCTTGATTAAACGTTGCAGGACCTGGCGGACGTGCTGTACGTGGGAATGAAGATCTTCGGAGTAAACTAAGATGTCATCTATGTATACAATCACCTGGCGGTTGAGCATGTCTCTGAACAGGTCGTTGACCATGGCCTGGAAAATGGAGGGACTATTAGCAAGGCCGAAGGGCATTACCCGATACTCGTAGTGCCCTGTCGTGGTGGAGAAGGCCGTCTTCCACTCATCTCCCCTTTTAATGCGAACCAGATTATAGGCACTTCTCAAGTCCAGTTTTGTGAAATACTTGGCCTTTCTCAATTGTTCCAAAGCTGATGGCACTAGTGGCAGGGGGTAACGATATTTAATGGTGACCTCATTGAGACCTCGGTAGTCGATGCATGGACGCAGGCCCCCGTCCTTCTTCTTCACAAAAAAGAAGCCTGCTGATGCTGGTGAGGTGGAAGGCCGAATGAAGCCTTTGGCCAGTTCCTCCTGGATGTATTGTTGCATGCTTTCCATCTCTGGTTGACTCAGCGGAAAGATACGGCCCTTAGGTGGCGTAGCTCCAGGAACCAGATCTATGGCGCAATCAGTGGCTCGGTGTGGTGGTAACTTGGTAGCTTTCTCTTTACTGAATGCCTCCCTGAGGTCGTGATACTGTGCTGGTAGGTGGTCGTGTTCTTGTGACGTGATCAGCGTGGGTGTGTCAGGTGCTGGGTGAAGGGACTGCCTTATGGGTTTCTGAAGACAATTTTTCTGGCAGTGTGAGGACCACTGAAGAATATCTCGGTCAAGCCAGGAGATGTGGGGACTGTGTCGTTCCAACCAGGGGTAGCCGAGGATTATAGCGTGGTCAGGTGAATTCAGAGTGAATAATCGAATGGTCTCCCGGTGCAGTAGTCCTGTGAACAGTTCAACATCCCCTGTAACTTTGGTTCCCTGGTCAGATCCGAGAGGACGCCGGTCTATGGCTGCCACAGCCACCCGTTCACCACATGGGAAAAGAGGAATATTTCTTTGTTTAGCAAAATTTTCATCAATAAAATTTCCCTCTGCCCCCGAGTCAATGAAGGCAGAGGTCACAAAAGTTTGATTATCAACTTTGATCTGCACTGGCAACGAGAATGTGGGCTTCTCACTCACCCGGTTAGTGGAGGGACGAATCGGTCGAATGGGGCAGTTGGCCCTAATGTGATCGGCCTGACCACAATAAAGGCAGAGATGAGCCCTCAGTCTTCTCTCTCGCTCCTCTTGGGTGAGGTGAGTAGTGCCGACTTGCATTGGTTCCGGTTCAGGATGTGACACAGCAGTACGGGTCGTGAAGAGATTGGGCAGTCGGCGGGGACGACGGGAACGAAGCTGATTGTCGATCTGTATCGTGAGATCCATGTATTGAGACAGAGTCCTCCCCTCATCTCTGCAAGCCATCTCCGTTTGCAGATCGTCCCGAAGTGCCTTTCGGAACAAAGCTTTGAGTGGTTCATTAGGCCAGCCTGTCTGCGCTGCTAGTGTCCGAAATTTAATAGTAAAGTCGGCTGCTGACTGGTTGCCCTGGCGTAAAGTTAATATCTCCTCTTCGGGTTCAATACCTCCAGCAGCGTGATCAAAAACTTCTCTAAAGAGGCGAACAAACTCAGAATAAGAGGGGAACGCCATTTGACGATTGTCCCAGATGGCGGTTGCCCACTCAAGTGCTCTACCAGTCAAAAGTGAAACAACCAGCGCCACACGGCTATCATCAGTGCTGTAATCCATCGGTTGTTGACGAATATATATATCACACTGCATTAAAAAGCCGCGACATTTACCAGGCGCACCATCAAACTTCTCCGGTAAAGAAGGGCGTGGCTTACCAGCAATGGCCGATGGCAGTGATGGCGAAGGCGCTGGAGCTGCAGGAAGTGGCGTGAGAGCGGCGACGGCGGTAGTCAGCGCTTGCAGTGACTGTGTTACACTCTCCATACACAGATTCATCCTTTCCAGTTGCTGCTGGTGAATGGTGAGTTGTGAGCCTTGGCGCATCACTTCCTGTGTCACGGAATACAAAGCCGCTGGATCCTCACTTGGCGAAGTTTTCTGTTGTGTCTGTGCGGAGGCAGTGTCAGACAAAGACATATTGAGATCCATAAGCAGCTTTAATCCAAACTCAGAGTCGTACAGGCAGTGGTAATCAACAATAACAGCGGTAACGGAGTCAAAGCAGAGACATAGAGATAATACAGGCCAGGTCAGGGGTAACAAGCAATCAATCAGATATCCATAGTCCAAGCAATAGGTCAGGGAAACAGGCACAGGAAAGCTGAGGGATTTTAAGGGGTTCTGACGGTGGTTGCACTGACTTCTGAGGTTGCCAAGGGCAATGTTGAGTTCTCAGAGGCTGCGCCAGTGGCTGCACAAACCTCAAAGAGGTCAGCTGTGTTCATAGACTCTCCGGAGGTTCCGCTGGTGGCTGCACAACCTTCAGATTCAGCAACTTAAGCCTGAGTACCTTGTCCTGTCCAGTCCCAACCATGGAGGTTCTGCCAGTGGTTGTACGACCCCAGGTGATGTTTGCTTTGGTCGTACAACCTCCAGGTCCATCAATTCAGGTTATTGAACTCTTGCCTTGCCCTGACACAGACATGGAGGCCATTAAATCCTAGTTCCAGTTCCCAGTGGCCTCCTTTCCGAGGAGAGCCGGTCCCCAGTCCAATTTCAGATTCACGGCCAGGAGAGCCGTTCTCCAGTCCAGTTCCAGAGTCTTCACCAGAAGAGCCGGTCCCTACTCCAGGTTCAGAGTCACGGCCAGGACAGCTATTGCCAAGTCCAGTTCCAGAGTCATGGCCAGGAGAGCCTTTCCCAGTCCAGTTCCCAAGTTACGGCCAGGAGAGCTGTTGTCCAGTTCTGTTCTCATGTTACGGCCAGGAGAACCATTTCCCAGTCCAATCGCAGAGTTACAGCCTGGAGGGCCGATCTCAACCCCTGGAAATCCAGTCTGCCAACCACGGCCAGTAGTGCCAGTCTCAAGTCCTGAGAGTTCTGTCTCCACCTCACGACTCAAAGTGTTCTGCGCTGTTCCAGCAAGAAAGACCGCAATTGGACCACCGTCCTTCCCAGTCACGGCCAGAGGGGTGGCCATGGAGTTCTCATCCTGCCCTGATCAAGCCACAGAGGGCATCCTCAAACTCTCGTCATGTCCTGTCCCAGCCAAGGAGGCCTTCACTAAATCTCTCTATGTTCTCTATCAGAGAGTTCTCAACTCCTGTTACCTGCGCCATCCTGGCAGGCTCTGGTTCTCTCTTTCATGCCCAGGAAGGAGTTCCTGCCCCTTTCTCTGCCCTGGAGGGCATCGCTGTCTACTGTTCTATCCTGGAGGATGTATGTCCAGTTTCTGCCATCCGCTCCAAGCTGTAGGGTGTAGTGTTTGCAGTTAGGACAACAGAGCATGTAACGGAGTGAATGAGAAAGTAAACGGCATGCTTAATACAAACTCTTCTTGTCTATGTGAGTTTCTTTCATTACCTAACAAACAACACTACAACTTGGCGATAAGGAACAAGTAGATCTGAACTCAAACACAAAGGAAAAAAACACCATCTTGTTTGATTACACTGAACACAAAAGATGATGACTCTCCCACATTTCCGATGTTTGATTTCCACATCGAACCCAGCTCAGTCGGCTCGCGAAGGAAAAAATGGCAGAGTAGAAATGGCAGAGATCTACCTACAAGCGTTCAATGTAAAGAGGACAAACAGAAAAGAGCACTCTTACTACATCACACAGGACCCAAAGTGTTCGACAATTTTTTAAATTCTGCCAGAAACAGGAGAAGGTTACGTTACGTTACGTAACTCAGCAGCAGTTTCCTACTCCTTCCGCAAGTCATACCCCTCTCGTCCAGCCTTTCCTTACCACAGTAACGTAATCTTCTCCTGTTTCTGGCAGAATTTAAAAAATTGTCGAACACTTTGGGTTGAGGAGTTGAGGAGGGGCACTGCTCTTAAGCATACATTTTTTAATGAATTTACCCTGATTTCTCACTTCTTCCAATAGTTGTTGTAAAGGTATACTGGTATGGTGGTTTATTGTGATATTGACACAATGATCATATCATGCACATTTGCTTGTACGCATTGTACGCAAAAAAAAAAAAAAAAAATCACAGCTCACCCACACCCCGTGTATATGCAACGGTTGACTTCTTAGACTCCACCCATACCTGCACAGCAGCGAAAATGTCCGATACAGAGGCTAATCTCTATCTCCCGATGAAAAAAATAAATCTGCAGTATGGATAATATTTTGGGTATCCGACAAATGATCGTGGGGTTGTCCTTGAAGATGGATATCCAGTTTGCAAAAAATGTGGACGAAGAGTGGCCTAACCCTTTTTAAATTCATTTAAGGGTCATTGTAGCTGATGATTTATAATAAGAGTAATAATACGGCTACAACAACGAATCGATTTCACGAGGTTGCGCTTCCTTAATAATCATATAAAGCAAATTTGTTTTGTGATGTCCGGGGGGCGAGCCGAGGGAACGTTAGACTCCAAGCCCTAGTGGTTTGAACCCTAGTGAGGGCCGGAGCTCGGCGTCCGGCTCGTTCCCCATCTGCCCCCCCAGGAAGGCACGAGCAGGATGAGTGGAGGAGAAGGGGTGGGGGAGGGATGCGTAAAAGACGAGATGTGAGGGAAATGGGTTTATTTATACTTAGTAATTGGGTCGGATAACAAGGGGTTTGATTAGTTAATGCGGGCTAGTGAGGGCCGGAGCTTGGCGCTCGGCTCGTTCCCCGTCTGCCCTCCAAATGAGCTTTAAGCACCCAAATTTTCTTCCCCCCAAAAAAGCGTGGATGGAGGATGCTGGACGAAGCCGGGTTGCATGGGTTGTTGGTGTCTGGAAGACTGGGTTTCGGATGCCTGTTGGTGAAAACAGAAACAAGTGTTATATGGTGTAGGGAAAAAGGTTTAAACAAATGAGGGTGGTCCTGCCTAGTTTTTCTTTATGAAGGGGAGCTTCAAATTTTTTGGGAGTCAAGATTACTGCCCAAAAATCTGATGCATATGGACGGGCCCAATGTTTTTCTTGGGCTATTGGGATTCCTAGGTGGTTGGAAACTTTGAGGACAGAGGATAGGTCAGCTGCGGCCTGGGCATAGGAGGGCGGAATTATGAGAAAATCGTCTAGTAGAAGGATTTGTTAGTTATTATGAAGTATCCAACATATGGCTTCAGAGAGCATGTCTAATATTTTAGGACTGCTTTTGTGTCCGAAAGTGAGGCGGACGGCAAAGTAAAATTGATTTCGCCAATGGATGCCAAAAAGGATGCCCAAAGTCAGGGTGAATAGGCATGACTTTGATGGCAGGTGTGATGTCAACTTTGGCCATCCAAGCCCCTTTGCCAACTCGTTTAATCAATTCGATGGCTTGGTCTAGCTGGGTAGAGGAGGGAGAATACTTCTAGGGGGATCAGGCTGTTAATACTAGGAATGGGAGAATTATGCTGGGAGGAAAGATCGATAATTGAGCATTTCTTTCCTGAGAATTTTCAGGTAACAATGCCTATCGGGCTGATCCGAAAGGTGCTAAAGGGAGGGGCTAGGAAGGGCCTAAACATGAGTGTAGCTTTTCATTCATTGATTTAATTCAACGGCCACCGGGCAGAAAGAAACAGATATGGAGGAAATAGCATGGAAATCGAAGGCATTGTGTTCATTTAGTTATAGTTATAAAAATAGATGGGACCTTGGCTTTTTTTTTTTTTTTAAATAATGAGAGCATCCACGGAGTCGGGATCTGTGGTGGTAAATTGGGACAAAATGTGGGACTAGGTAGGGATAAGGGAAACTCCGGGATGGAATCCTTGTGTTAAACCTGATAACATAAAATGGGAAAAGTAAGGATCAGGATGGGATGACAGTTTATCAGACATTATTTATTATTTTTTTTAAATATAAATATATATATATAAATATAAATTGAGTGTGGAGCAGATTAGCTTATTAATAAGGGAATTGGGCACAATGGGGGGGAAGCTTGAGATAGAGAACCTCTGTGGAGGAGGAGGAGGAAAAAACGGGGAATTAAAATTAGTTCCGGTCAGTAAAATTATATATGTACTGACAACATGAACCGTTGGTTAAATAAATCAATGAACCTAAAAAAGGGTGAATGGGTGCGTAGAATACGTTATGTGACCATGGGGAAGTGAAAGGAAATGCAGTGCTGACGTCATAGAAACAGCAATACTGTTACAACATTAATCCTAACGTGCAGGGAGCTGAGCATGGCCACGTGGGCATTGATGCTGAAACAATGAGGCTAGGGAGTGACTAGACATATCCACTGATCATCATTGATTCTGGCTAGAAGGACCGTAAAAATAAGGTAACATGTTGGTTAGGTAGCTTGCTTGAAGCCAGTGGGGCTGTCTGTAAGAACAGGTCCAGTCTTGTTAAACCAGGTTTAGGAAGTTTATTTTACATCCAAGGATTTTTTATGCATATAGATTTGCATGTCTTTTTACCCTCTTGGCTCTTGACGAAGGTGGTCGCATCTGCTCTTCCTCCCTTATCTCTCCTGCTTGCTTCTCTTGTCTGTCTTGTGAATACTTTTGAGACTCTCCTTGATAACATCTTGGTGAAACTAGCAGCTATGCAACGGGATTTGGACAGACCTGGAGACCAGTGATGGACATCAAATATCTGTGAAATTGGCAGATATTGATCCAAGCTTGGTAAAAATACCATTTTCTATTTTGGCGCTCTCTTCCTTCCAGCTACTGCACTTCAAGGCCGTTGTTGGGAGTCATAACAAACTCCCTGAAGACCAAGATAACAGGACGCTCTGGAATTCTACCCGTCCCCCCTCCAAGGTCACCTGGCACAGACTACGGACCAGAGATGTATATTAACGAAGTAGAACTACTTCACTACTGTACTTAAGTACTAAAAGGCCGTATCTGTACTCTACTGGAGTATTGTTTTTTTCTCCTACTTCCACTTTTACTTCAGTACATATTTTCAATAAGTTTAATACTTTTACTCTGATAGATTTTTTATGTGCTGCATCGTTACTCATTACAATTATAAAAATGTTACGAATCATTCCAAACCCACATTATCACTGCCAGGGCAGTATATGGCTCTGTCACAGGTTTGAATAAGCTGGATTATCACTGAGCAAATCAGACAGCGCTGACTGCCTGCATTGGGGTCCGCAAGGGCACATGCGTTTTGAGGCGTCTTCTCCTGATTACGCCAATAAGAACTTAATTACACATTTAGTTTTGATCATACAGATAAGAGCAATACACCAATCGAATCTGTGAAGTGTCTTCTTTAATTTGTATACACATATAATAACAACACAACTTTGTGCATTAAGCAAATGAAGATAACAAACAGGGTGCATTGCCTGCCGCGATGGTCTGTGATCATATATATTTATTTAACTGCTTTCTTTAATAAAAACAAAAAAATGTACTTTTACTTTAAGAACTTAAACTTCTACTCAAGTCACTTTTTTTTACAGACCACTTGTACTTTAGTCAAGTCTGGTTCTCTAGTACTTCATACATCTCTGCTACGGACTGTTACAGGCTTAGACACCAACACGCACACACATAGCAGCTACAGATTGACTTTTACCTTCACCCCACCCAACGCCTTCGTGTGCTTATTCCCTTCAGTGTGGGTTGGCGCTTCTGTGCGGTTCAAGCGCTCACTAGCTGCAGGAATCAGAAGTTGTTTGCCTACATTTCCACATCCCCTGTATCCTCCAATGTTATGTCTTGTGGTCATATGTTTCATGTGCTTTTGCTGAGGAATTTTTTACCCCTGTGATCGCACACTGCCCAGTGTACACTGGACAGTCTGGGAGGGATTTTTTACCCTCATTTCCTAATGTGTCTTATTCCTTCTTTTCTATGATGGCGCTGACAAATGGCTGCCGTCGCGACTCTGTGGTCGCACAAAAACATTTCACTGCATATTGTTGTGTATGTGACAATAAATTTGTTTCTAATTCTGAATTTGATTCTGATTCTGATGTGTGCTTGTAGTTTTTACAAAAGGAAAAATACAGAGTTTTAATTTATCAATAAACAATGCTAAATGGAAAGGTACTAAATAAAAGGTACATGGCAACCGCAACATATTAATTGCACAGCATGTAAAACACATGCCTAAACAGGAACTAAAGAAAACATGAAAATAAACATGTAGGCTAACATTCAGTCACAAAATAAATTTCTTACATGGTCAATTACACACAAGCAGGGAAAACAACGCAAGCTTTAAACTCAGTCACCTCCACAGCTTAGTCACATACGACAGGTACAGCTAATAAAGTGTGTGTCTAATTGGCATGAGGTTGGGTTGGCGGTGCTAGTATTTTAAGGGTGCAGTTTAGAAAACGTCTCGGTTACGTATTGTAACCCTCGTTCCCTGAAGAAGCCAAGCCGAAGTTACGGCCCCTAGCGGCGGGACTGACGTTGTCACGGAGGCTAGACGAGAGATGAATGGTCTGAACGAGTCCCTTTGTTGCGTGACGGAATACTAAAACGCGGAAAGAACGCGAGTGAGCAGGTAAACCACGCTATTTAGTCTGTGAACGCTCTTATAACGGAGTAGAGATTTCCACCAAGAAACCCGCGTTCACACACGCACACAGACAGATATATAAACGCTCCGAAGAGCATAGATTGTAC
>JAUCMT010000728.1:0-10998 GCA_032357475.1 Enteromius thamalakanensis | reverse complement strand
CGTCTCGTCAGGCTCTGCTGCTGGTGAAATTGTTTGGTCTCTCAGCTTTAATTCCAGTGCTCGGGTGAGCGTTATTTCTGTTATAAGTCCCAGGACGCGGGCTTCCCCATTTAAGGAGCGGATGCTGGATCTGGTGTCGTCTGCAGCCGAGTGACCGAATCCGGAAGTGCTCATTTCCCTTTTCTGTTTGGACTGTTTTGATTATTCCTTGGTTTTGACGGGAAAATAAAAGACTGTGTTCCTGCACTTGAATCCGGTTTCATTTTCTAACAGACAGTTTGCGCTCCAACTTCTCTTGCAGGAAAGAAAGCACAACTGCGATCGTGCATCTCTGTGGGTCCTCTCCGCGAGAAGAGTACCAGTTGATGAACAGACCCCATCTAAGAGAATAAGCCTGCCTTGTAGAGGGAGCTCTTGCCTGAGAGATAATCTCTATCACAATGCTTGAAATCCTTCGAGTGAGCTATAATCAGCCAGTAGAGATATGGTTGCCTGTCTCAGGAACGCTTTGAACTTCTGCAGGTGTTTCTGGCTCAACGGTGGTCCGCCAGTCAGGCATTGTGTGCCTCGGCGGTGGTCCGAGCAGAGATGCTGGGTGCTGAGGGGGGACACCCTCGGCAACAAGCAGGCGGAGGCTGTGAGCTCGGGGGCCAACTGGCCCAGCAAGGCAAGATGTCCTCGGTCTGCTTCTGGACTGCCAAGAACTCCTGGGCTAAGTCTTCGACAATATCGCAGAATAGGCCGACCTGAGAGATGGGGGCGTCGAGAAAGCGAGCCTTCTTGGCATCTGGCACCTGCGCCAGGTTCAGCTAGAGATGTTGCTCCTGGACCACAGAGGTGGACATCACCTGACCAAGGGCACGTGTTGTAACCTTCGTCGCCCGGAGAGCAGAGTCAGTTGCAGCACGGAGTCCCTGCATTGCCCCCGGTTAGGACCACTCTCGTGCAGTGTTGTCCTGGTAGAACTGCACCGTTGCCATCGCATTCAGGGCGGTAGCAGCCTGTCCAGCGGCATAGTAAGCCTTGCCCGCCAGGGTGGGTGGACGACAGCTTACATGCCGTGGACGGGAGCCGTGGCTGACCCCGCCAGGTGGAGGCATCGCAGCACGCTCCACCTGAGGGATCGGCATGTACCCCAGGCTGTACCGCCATCGAGAGTGGCAAGGGGTGAGTAGCCTGGGCGCAGGCATGACGAGTACCCAGTTGTTCCAAATAAAAAAGTTGTGTGCCGAGAAATTATCCTTATAAATACATTTCCAAGTCAAAAGCAGTTTGATAAGGAGTTTATTAACAGAATAATTACACATTAAACATAATTAAATGAAAATCAAATTATTAGTTATTAAGTTATTAAGAGAATCAAAGTCAAGGAAATTTAAGTGACAGATTTTCTAACATAATTCGTTTTTTTTTCAAAGAAATTCAAGCCAACTTTGGTCTATCTACAAATAAGGAATGAGCAGCAAAAGAAAATCTAGAAATACCCTCTGCTTTAGTAAGCAAAGTCCTGCCTTTCAATGACCAATCTTTCAATAACCAAATATATATATTTTTTTGTTTTCTCTGTAATTGGCTTAAAATTTTCCTGACAATTTTCTTAGTTTACTATTTTTTTTAATTATCTTGATTCCTAAACAATGGACATTGTCTTTGGTGGGAATATTAAAAGTAGAGGATGCAGCACATTCTTTAGTTAACAGAAGGCCAAAGGCATTAGAGACTTTAAAGCAATTGGGATCTGAGAGGCATCTCTCAAAAACAACACTGTGTCATCAGCCAATTGGCTAATAATTAACTCACTTCCAGCAACAGAGATTCCCTTCACAAGACTCTCTTTAATATGAAAGCATAAAAATTGTGTAGCTAATAAAAAAGATGGAGAGATGGGGCAAACTTATTTTACCTCACGCATCTAAAGAAAATAGGCTTGGGTATTAACGTTAATGGCCCTGACATATAGAGGGAGAAAGTATTTTTTCAATACTTTCTAAAATCATTTTATGTAAAAAAGTACCAAATTTTTGATTAAAGACTATACATTTCTGCAAAAAGCCCATCTGTACTAGGAGATTTGTTATTTTTTAAATTATTAAAAAAGACAACAATAGACTAATAGGAGCATCACATAAACTAAAATATTCAACACTTATTTTTTTATGCACCTTCTGTGGATGAATATTCACTAAGTGATGTTTCTGATCTATAAGAGTTTGTAAGATCTTCTATTTTTTATGTAATAAAGTAATAGCCTAATTCTAGCCATAGTTTGATCTTTATCATTTTTTTGTAAGATCTTCTATTTTGTTTTTGTAAGAACTTATATTTTATGTGTGATACAGTAGTATTTCCAGCTGTAATTTGATCTTCTTTTTCTCTAGTTTTATCTAACAAACTACAATGACCTCTTTGCTCTGTGGCAGTCTTTGGTATAATGCCGGTATCAGGGCACGGTTCATTCTTAGTGAATTTTCAATTTTATTTCTCTTAACAGTAAAACAATTGTCACTATTATAATATCTAACCCCATCATTCATAATTCACATTTGTAAAGATACAAACATGCAGCATAAAAGTAACAGATTGCCCTTTACAGTGCTGCTATACCATTCATTGCTTGACTGATCAAACCATTTGGGCTGTTAACTGAATCGTGAAAAAAGCTAAAGATCTCAAATGGCTATAAGATACGGCCTTGTTTGTCAAACTGATGTTCAATTCTATTGATTAGTATAAGCATTCACAATATAGTTCACAATTGAATGTAATTAAGGTTAGATAAAAAGAAAAAGTTAAGTCAGAGCTGTAGGCTATTTAAGTTAAGGAAACAAAGTGTAGAGTTACTATGTGTTACAGGTTTGCAACCATCAGTCATTTTAAAAACAGGAAAATCTTGATCAGTGTGCTAAGAATATTTTTAGCACAGTGCACTTTCAGTACACAATGTTATGAAGAAATCAGTCAAAATATATCTACTAAAATATGTTAGGCTTTCTAAGATCATATAGTTTTGACTAGTTTACTTTAACTGGTCAAGTGATGATAAAAGGACAATGCAACAATATTCATAAGATAATGTAATAATGTAATTCTATCCAGTTTCTCATTCTTCCGGCCAGATGATTTCTTAAAGTTGCAATCTTTTTAATTGTTTCAATCATTCCGATTTTTTTTTTAGTGGAAACGTTCCCTAACCCCAACAGCTCTGGCTCATCCTAGAGCACATAGTATTATGTATGAGAACATAATACATAAGTAAAAATATGAACAAGCATATTAATATAGCCTATATATATATATAAATATATATGTATATATATATTTTTTTCTTTCCCAGTTGATTATTATTATTATAAACTAGCTGATATTTTTATTGTAATAATAGCCTACAGTACATATTTTTCATAGATCTGCCGCCTTCAAAAGTTCACTCTCAAAGCGCTTTACGTTTAAAAAATGTTTGAAAAAACTACTCACCAAGTAATAAAAAAACGACCTCTAGATGACAGTAAAGGGAAAATAAAACAGTATGCTAGCCTACGCGGTACTGGCGAGATAGAGGTCGTTAATAATACAAATTCTCTCTCCTTAACAAAAAAACACAAGTCTCCTTTTAAAATGTAAACTTAGGCCTTATGCATAAACACGTATGCATGCAGGTAACATGCCATCAAACTTAGTATATACTCGTTATTTGGTTTGATTGCGTATAGTTTGGATATAATATTTTGTGGTTTTGGGGATTTGGCTCCAGTAGATTTAAAAAAAATGAATTGAAAAACGTAACATAGGGTTATATGTAAAACCTATGATTTACGTAAAGGTGTGGCTTAAACCAGTTATACTGAAAGTGAAAGCAGAAGCTTCAGAGGAGTCCTTAATGCTTCGTTCGGTTGTATTTCAGTCTCCTTGTCTATTTGAAGAGCATTTACACAGTAAGTTTCTCTACTGTTTTGGTCTAAATCAGATTGTGTTGTATTTAAATGTTCATTGACTCGTTATAAACCATTTACCTTTATTAAAACCGGACATAAACAATGAGGCGAAATACCGCTTAGAATAGCTAAACACAGTGGCAGATGTAGGCACATTAACAGAAAATGTAACGTTATCTTTCTGGATTATTTGTCATGAACTATGTAACGTTAGGTCTTAACATATTTTGTAGCGATTCTAACGCGTTTGTACGCGGAACTGTTCAAGTAACGTACTTAGCCTAAAAATCTGTTTTGCGCATGCGTTAACTTACATGAGAATGGAATCATTTTAACACCTAAATACATCGAGCTGGCTTAAATCTAGCTCGTCGAACTATTGTTTATTCTTTAATACATTAATCAATATTTTTTTTCATTTCACAATACTTTCTGGAACAGTAAGCTACAGGAGAATTATACAAGGAAACAAAAGGTCATCATAAGAAACAGTATTATCAAGATAGCTTTATATAGGCCTACACGTTTTGGTTTTAGAATGTTGTACAGTAGCCTAGTAACGTTTTAAGTGGATCAAAAATCTTTCACCAAAGACCTTAAACCAAAGCAAAGGTTCATTCTTGTCTTAGTACTTTGTTTATTTGGATCCACTTCAAATGTTCTTTGTATATGTTACAACATTCAATGTGTTAGTAACAAATATGGCCAGCAAAACATACTTTCTTATGAAGAAAGAAAATGCAATGTATAATGTGGATATAGATGCGAATTCACAAAGAAACATTTGTACATGCTTTTTTTTCTGTTCTGAAATCAACATCAGCATTAAGAATATATATTTTCTCTATCTTTCAACTTTAATCAATTATTTGTGGTTTTATCATTGACCATTGTTATGTGCACATGTTCTGATTAAGAACCACATTCTGTATTTAGAATATGGACGTTTATCTACCATCTGTAATAACAATCAAAACCCAGTGCAAATCTTTTTACAATCAGAATTTACAGAGATAGGGTTCAATCTCAACAAATACACACAGACATATACACACGTTGTCATTGTTAAGTTTATTTTTTTTACTTTTCATTTCAGATAAATCATGTCTTCAGTGAAGGTCATGCCTGTGGTTTTTCTCTTAATTTCTGCTGTGAGGCCTGAGTCAGGTACGTGCTTTAATACAGAGAGTAGGCACAGAGTGTTAAAAGGAACTTTTAAGGAAAGGGCCGCACAATATAATTTCCACAATGTTGTACCCATGTTACTAGAGATAATTTAGTTTATGTTCCATGCTCAATACAAGTCAAGGTTATTATATATGAATTATTTTCTGTGGTTAATCAACAGCACAGATTCTGTTGACAGAACTTTACTTGCAATAACAACAGCATGCAATATGTTCTGCTTCCTCTGTTTCACAATCCAAATGTTCTAAATGTAATTTTGTGTTCAACAGATTTGTGGAAACTGGAATGCCTACCTACAGTTGGATTATTTGCTCAGACCACAGTTGTCAAATGCAATTTTAAAGGCATCACAGATATTGACATAGATGCAGTTTCCTTAAGAAAAGCTGATCAGAGTGATCCGCTTTTTACTCAAATCAATTCAAAAACATCAGGAGATCAACGCTTTAGCCTTGAAAACATTGCAATGGGTCCGTCTCTGCAAATCTCTGACACACATTTTTCAGATGATGGCAAATATGTGTACCGTGTTGTAACGGACCGTGGTGCTAAAGAAATAGAACTTAGCATCAGTGTCACAGGTGAGATTGTTTTTTTTTGTTAGAAAACTATAAAACTAACATATAATTAACATAAAACTAACATGTAAACCTATATATATATATATATATATATATATACTGTATATGTGACTAATAATAATAAGCACACTGTCTTGCAAGAGTTTTGGTACTCATCATTGTTTTGCTCTTTCTCAATAAAGCAAAGTACAAGGATCCTGTCACAAGCACATGGCCTGAACATGTAACTGATGGAGGAGCTGTCAGTCTTTACTGCAATACTACTGATGGATACCCAGAAGGTTTTATCCATTGGTTTGACCGTGATGGATCCAACTGGACCAAGAATGCAGAGCTAACAAAAGATCCCAAAAACATCAGCGGTGTCAAATCTGTGGCATTGTCTAGCAAACTAAGTTTCAAGACTATCAACTTTGCCTTGGCACCATTTACATGCATCGTCTTTAATAGCAAATATGTAGAAGATGGAAATAACACACTGAAGATCAAAGATGCTATAAGTAATTAAGCTTAATTATCTCTATTAGTGGTTATTTTACATACTGTAGCAAGCAGATTATTCAACATATATGATCTGCTGTTATGTCTAGATGTATGACAAGTATTCTTAGAGTTTTTAAAATTGCACAATTTCACTAGTATCATCGGAGTCTATATTTTTCTTCGCAATGCAATTTACAGTGCAATTTGACTGACACTGCAGCACAATAGTCTAATAGAGATATCTCAGGTTACTATGAGTCAACATTTCTAAAACCGCCCATTGGGCTAAAGATAAACTTATAGTACATTATATATTTTTACACTGCTGTGGAGAATCTGTGCTTGTGTGAACTGAAATTTTTTTTCCTTCCTACAGGTGGTGATAAAGAAGGTTCCTCCGGATCTAATACAACAAACATTGTTGCTGGTGTGATGGTCATTGGATCTCTTACTGTTGGTCTGCTGTTTGCTCTGTTGTGTTTCAGACAAAGAAAATTTAATAGTGAGTATACCTTTAACATTCATTCTAAGGTTAACAATTTGACTACTTTTTTTATATTACATACATATCTCAGTGGTTATATATGAAGGATGGATTTATGTAAAGCACAGGCTTTTTATTTGCTTACATATTTGGTTGCAAAAAGAGGAGCGTGGCCATGCTTAATTTAAAAAGAACAAGCTTCAGCAGAGTCTTTATCATGGAATTCTTGTGTTACTGAAAGACTTCAAATAGCATAGACTTACTTCCTTATCATGATTTGCTGAATGCATTTAGACATAAGATGCCTATCATGAGTTTGTTAGGGTTAAACTGCAGTCAGCTTTGTTTTGTGAAGTGTTGTTTTCACTTCTCTAATTCTTGACTTTGGTTTTGTGAAGTGATGTTTGCACTTTTTTTTAAGGAGAAGTGCGGATACAAAGAATTCAGGGCCATTATTAAAAAAGAAAATGACTAAAAGGACTGAAGGAGTGTCTTTGGCACATAAATACTCTGTAATACAACTGTGATACAACTAACTTCTTTTTTTGAGACTTTGGTCATGTTTAACCTGAGAATGCACCTCTTTAATTATGTAAATAAGCTAGAATGCATGAAATGGCATTAGACATCCCATTGTATAGAGCAGGGTTCCTCAAATCTTACCCTGGAGGTCCGATGCACTGCAGAGTTTGGATCTAACCCTATTCAAACACACCTGAGCATTCTAATCAGTGTCTTAAGGATCATTAGAAAACACAGGTAGGTGAGTTTTATCAGGGTTGAAGCTGAAGTCTGCAGTAAATCGGACATCCAGGGTAAGATTTAAGGAACCCTGATATGGAGGGTGGACAGTTAGTAGTGATATCATATAACTTTAAAACTGTATTTATTCACAGACGGTAGACGACTTTCTGCCCATCCTATTATAAGTATGTTAAATTTGTGTGATGATTTTATCCTTAAAAGTGGTGTTTGGTTAAAGGCTATTTATTCTGTCAGACTTTTTTGCTTCTGCTTTGACTAGCCCTTTTAGTTGCATTTTGGAATAGACCATGCACCATTGGTTTGCTTTCCCAGCCAGATGTTATTCTGAATTTTAATTTCTGTAGATTTATTTAAAAGCATTTTGTGGGAAAGTACATAAACTGGGTCATTCTGATACACATGGGAAGCAGCTGTCTCTCTCTCTCTCTCTCTCACACACACACACACACACACACACTTTTACTCCTTAAATTTCGGCTGTTCATATAAGGGAATGCTGGGGTGAATTATCTGCATGGTTTATTTGGCACAGGTTCTTTTTATGCTTGTGTTACCCCTGTGACTGGAGTCAAATACAGCTGTATAGACTGAGCTAATGCATTTAAAAGTTCTTATCTATGATTAATATATGAATTGTTATTTTTAAATAGCGTATGAACAAACTTCAACAAATGACCTGGAAAAAGGCGACATCAGGTAGGCCCACAGTTTGCATTTGTGTTTAGGCTTAGATCAACACAATACTACACTGTTTAATATAGTTAACAGTTTGCTTATTTGTTATGGCCTACAAGTTCGGGTATATGTCTCAAGTTTTCACTTTCTTTTTGTCTTTTTTTAAGTCCTTAGAAGCTTCAGTAGATGAAATTGAAACTACAGCCCTGATTTTCATGCTGAGGTCAGTACAGCAGCCATTTGACTGAAACAAAAGTGAAGCCATTAGGAAAATGGCAGCTGTTGCTGTAATGACGGACTTAACAATCAGTTAGCTTCTCTCTTTGGATTTGCTATCAAATGTGGGTTTCAAGATAGTGTACACTAATAACTGTCACATTTATCACTGCATCAATGTACAGTATAAGCAAAGTTTTATTAAAGACATTCTTGGAGATTTGCTGAAAATAAGAGGAAGGATTAATGTAAGGTTAATGTAAAATTGGATAAATATGTCAATGACTTTCTAAAATGAGCCAGCTTTTACAAACAATAACAAAAATCTTATTTCTGTTTTACTTTTGCTCTTGTTTTTAAAACTGGTTTGCTTTCTGAAATCATAAATCATTATTCAATGAACCAATTTCAACAAAATGACAGCTTTGTATCCATCTAGGAAATTTCTCCTCACTAATCACTTTTGACTTTACTCAATAAGAGGTTTTTGGTAATATTTTGTGTGTTTGTGTTTCTCTCTTGACTTGGAATAAAAGTATGTATTTCTTGTTTTGTATGTATTTCTTGTTTTTGATTTTAACTTTACTGTAATAAAAATTTATATTCTAAAAATATGTACAGTGGTGTATCTTCCATGGGAAAATGTACAACATTAATGACACTTCTTTTAGACCTAGTTTAAAAAAAAAACAAAAACAAAACAAAAAAAAAATATATATATATATATATTGGTAACACTGTACAATAAGGTCTCAATTGTTGACTTAAATTAATGCATTATCTAACATTAACTAGCGATGATCAATTCATATTTATACATTTGTAGATATATTTTCTTTTACATATTGAATTATCTCTACAATTTGTTGGGAGATGTACACATTTAAATATTTTAAACATACTTAATAAAAAGAGAAATATAATTGGGATCAGAATAAGTAAATTAGTCAATTGCCTAAATTAAGGGTTGCAAACATGAGTACATACTTCATTAAATTCTGCATGCATTTGGCTTGCCCTTTGTATTTGAATGGAGCTTATGAATTTGTATTTTGTCAGTCCTGATAAAGGCATGTGCACTCAATATGTGCACCAATAAAGGACTAATTTTAATTTTTTTATTTTTCTGTTCCTAGCTTACATTAATAATCACTTGATTTTAGCTTGTTGGTTCTGTGAAGTTGCAGAAGAATAACTCAAAATATGTGATGAACAATCCAGAAAATTAGATGATCTACTGTTTTAGTAATACATGTATTACAATGATTCACAGATGTGCATTGCGTCTGTGAATCATTTATAAAGCACAATACCCCCATGCAGGAATGCCTTTATAAAAACGTTACTCCCACCGAACTACACTGTGAGAAGTTTCTTCACACTGCTCCCCTGCATGCTGTTAGATACGAAAATATTGACTTGTCTTCATGAGGACAAACTATGGATTTTCCAGAAACCTAATTTTGTTAATATGAGCTTTAATAAAGGCTAAATAAGTGTTTTGTGATTTAGCTACCCTTTCCAAAAAAGCAACCCTGAAATGTATTACTATACTTTATCTAGTAAGTATACAAATATCAGTGCACTTGTACTGTAAGTGTACTATTTCAATGCTCCTAAGGACTAAAGTGGCCTACTTTTAGCAAATAAAAGTAAACTTTTAAGTATACTTTAAATATGTAAACATACAGTACTACCTGTTGCCAGAAGCAATTGATTTTGAAAAGTACATTCATGTACAAGATTATGTGGTTGTTTTTAACATGGGCAAAAGCAAAAACAAATAAGTTAAGGAATGAAAGGATCTAAAAAGTGTGAACTGAAAGGTGCCAGTAAAACAGTTTATGTGGGGTATTAGTAAGGTTGGGCATTATTTCAATTCAATTCCTCATGTCAATTCCTACTTTTGAATCTAAATAAGGTAAAATAGACTAAACAAATAAATACATATATAAATCTTAGATATCACCTTTTTGCAAAACATTTCATAAATGTGAATAAAAATCAACATGCCAAAGAAAGCTTGCACAAAGATGTGCGTGCAGCAGAGAAAACACTAAACAAACAATATATTTATTACCTGGAAATGACCTCATATAACCTATTTTTAGCCACAGTGGTTGTGGCATGTCTTTGTCCATATTAGGTATTAGGTATTTCCTGCCTGTTTATTATTTATAACATCACAGTTATTTTGAACTTTTTGAGCAAGAGCGTCCTTCGAGTATATGAAACACACAGCATGAGAGTGTTTAATGCTCTGTGTTGTTCATATCATCTCGTTTTAGATATTAATCTTTTGGTCATAAACACACTATATTGTTTCTTCGCTCATTTGCTCAAACATCTAAAGCACGCACACAAAAAAAAATATTTTAAATGCTTCTGAGTGACAGATAAGCCATGGTTGATGCATCACCCAGATGCACGTAAAAATACATGCACTTTTTTTTTTTCAGTGTGGTTGGTAGTGTTGAGGTTATTTTAGCTTCGTACATTTAGTTTTATAGTGTTTCTCAACTTCATAGCATCTTTCACATGTATGATTATATAGATCATAACAGACGAAAATGCTGGAACGTTAACAAGCTTTTATTTCCTTGCTCCGTCACTTACAGCTACACACTATCATGTGACCTACATGGGCGTAGCGTTGCCTCCTGTGTCTTCACAG
>JAUCMT010000727.1:0-11000 GCA_032357475.1 Enteromius thamalakanensis | reverse complement strand
TCCCCTCCTCCGCTGAGGTTCTTTATACCTCCGCGTAGCTCTATCTCCAGCCTCCGCGCAGGCTTCCCATTTCCTTCTCTAGCATTACTATTTCCTCTCATCTTCACCGAGGTTCCTCATACCTCAACGAAGGCCATACTCCCAGCTTCCGCGCAGGCTCCCCACACCTAACCCAGTCAAACATCTCCCTGCCACCTCCGCTGAGGTTCCTCATACCTCCGTGTAGGTTTTACTCTAAAGCCTCCACGTAGGCTTTCCAGTCCCTTTTCCCCAGCCAACCACCCACTCCCCATCCATGCTGAGGTTCCTCATACCTCCACGTTGGTGTATTCCCAGCCTCCGCGTAGGCTTCCCAGCCCCTCTCTCCAGCTAGCTACTCATTTCCCCACCTTCACTGAGGTTCCTCATACCTTCGTGACGGTCCATTCCCAGCCTCCGTGTAGGCTTCCCAGTCCCCTTCTCTGCCAACTACTCATTTCCCATCCTCCGCGGAGGTTCCTTATACCTCCGCGTAGGTTTCTTCCCCAGCCTCCGCGTAGGTCTCCCAGTCCCTTTCCCCTATCTTCGCTGAGGGCTTTTCTACTCTATCCCACCTCCGCCGAGGTTGCCAAACCTCCACGTAGGTTTCACTCCTGGTCTCCGCGTAGGCCTCCCAGCCCCTTTCCCCTACCTCCGCTGAGGTTGCCAAACCTCCGCGTAGGTTTCACTCCCGGCCTCCGCGTAGGCCACCCAGTCCCTTTCCCCTACCTCCGCTGAGGGCTTTTCTTCCCGTAGTGGGGCAAGGGGCGCCCTCCACGAGCCCGAATGGGAGGACCCTGGACTGCCATGCTCGACCTTCGAACGCAAACAGTAGAAACGGTCTGTGTCGTGGAAGAATCGAAACGTGAAAGCGTCCTTCAGGTCGATTGCTGCAAACCAATCCTGTCGCCGAACGCATTTCACAATGCGTTTCTGCGTCAACATTCTGAACGGCAGCCTGTGTAAGGCGCGGTTGAGAACTCGCAGGTCGGTCGGAGGCCTCCACCCTTCTTTGGCACAATGAAGTACGGGCTATAAAACCCGCACTGCATCTCAGCTGGAGGGACCGGCTTGATTGCACCCTTTGCCAGGAGGACAGCAATCTCGCGCAGTACAGCGCCGTCTCGGGCTGCCACCACAGTCTCGAGAACACCACTGAATCTGGGAGGACGCCGGGCGAACTGAATCGCATAGCCGAACCGGATCGTACGAAGGAGCCATCTCGACGGGCTGGGAAGCGTGGCCCACGCCTCCAGTCTCGTCGATAATAGAACCAGTGGACTCACCAGTTTGCCAGAAGGGTGCAGCGGGACGCAGGGCTGAATTGGACAGCGGACTGACTCAATACAGCACTGCGTGTGTCCCCGGAGGGAATGGCCAAAAGCCATTCGAAAGCGGGGCTTCCAAAAACTGTGTCTTTCTGGCCAGTGGCAAAGCGGGGCGCTGCACATGACCCCAAGACAGCCGTTGACTGCTCACCGTCGTGTGACAGGCACCATGGCCCGGAGTGTGAATTGACTGTTCTATCTTTGACCAATTGGGGTACCGCGGCGGAACACAAAAGGATACAAAAGATTCTCCACCTGGCCCTCCCCGGGTGGAGGGAGCAGTGCGGCCACCGTCTCCCAAGAACAAGTCAATCGCCTCTCCAGGTCTCCCGTCTCATGGCCGCTTAGGTGCTTTTTTAGAGGGCTTAGCGCTCGCTGGAGACAAAGAGGGGGTCGACCGTCTGCGCTGAGCACGCCCTGAGGTGAAGGGCACTGTAGGCTTTAGCAGCCAGAGCTGCCGTAGACCTACAGGGACCAGGCGGGAGACGAGGGCGAGACCGCCAAGCGGCGGCGCCGGGGAATGTCCTCATAACCCTTAGCCGCTCCCCCATCGAGGAAAGTCAGGATGGAGGATGGTGACGGGACGGTTCTGGCTGTGAAAGGAGCCTCCCACGTCTTCGTCGCCTCCTTATGCACGTCAGGAAAGAAAGGCACCCGGGGCGAACGCGGCTGTGAACCACGGCCACCCAGGTACCAATCATCGAGCCGAGAAGCCTCCGGGCTGTGAGGTTTAGACACCTTCAGCCCGTTGTTCTCGGCTGCCCGAACGAGCATAGTCATCATCTCGGAGTCCGTCTCCACCCGAGCCGCACCCGAAGGTGGCAGCCCATCGGAAGCATCACTCCCCGAGGATGAGAACCCATCCCCCGATGCTGTGATCGACACAAAAAACAGCCTCCGCTCTTAAGTATAACAATACTCTACAGCACTTGCATTCAGTAAGAGAACAACACATGTGTGTGCTCTCGGCTCCGAAGCAAAATCTAATGAGTGGATGCAGCTGTAGCCTAATTATACCGACGTGGCCGGGGGTGGCTTGGCATGCAAATTCGACTAGCCAGTCAGAAGGAATTCTGATTGGCGTTTTCTCAATACTAGAGCGAATCAGGGCTCCCAAGTATATGACCCAGTCTGTCGTCACGACATAACGTCGTAGTGACCAACAGACAAGGGAATTCATGTTAATGGTGTTGGAGTCCTGCAGCAAAGAAATTATATATCAGATCATTATCTAGTGTTGTGTAAACCTTTATAAGAACTCACAAACTACTTCAAATGTACCTTGTTTAGTTCACCAAGGACATCTGGAGTTCGTCCGTAGCTCCCATGTCTCTACTAAGCTGGGCTGTGTCGCCCATTCCTGTCAACTCTATGTGCATGAGGGTCTGCTGTCTCAGCGCAGCATGATAGAGCCCTATGGTGTTTAAATAGATTCAAAAGTCGCACGCACGAAAACCATGAGCACGCGAATGAAGCCAGCGCACAAAACCAGACCCACGAGAGGAAAATAACAATACAAGGGCGCATCTGTGCACCTGCGAGTGTGCTTTTGTGCACCGTGCGTGCAGAACAGTATTTAGAAGCGGAAATTAATACTGGCATAAGCCCCTGCAGCCTCGCGCGCACAACTGCACATGAGCGTTTGCGTGACTACTCAACACACGCTTGCATGCTCGAGTTGACTCTTGACACTTTGAGGGCGGGGCAATGACTTTTGTCTTACCACCTGTAATTGGTCATTTGTTTAAACAGTTTCACTCTTGTTAAAACATGTAGTAGAATGAAGACAAGACAGGTTTTACGGAGCCAATATGTCGGACCAGGAGCAGGTAATTACATTTTTAAAAGTCTTTAAAAATTTCTGTTTTCAGTGCAATGTATTCAATATATGATATTGTAGTGTACAATTTCGAAGGTACTTTTTTCGTTTACTCCCTAATGCATGTAGAAAAAATCATATTGAATAGTTTGTATAAGAACTTAACGACTAAAAAAGATAAGCTAATTTAAGATAAAGCTGGCTTACCCATACATTTAGGATGTTAAAGGTTATTTTTTTCCTACATTGACAATATACAGTAAATAAATCATGTCTGAGTAGCGTTTCTCCACTCCTCTTGGAGAAGCGTATTGCTGATGTTGAAACTGAGCCACTCTTCTACATCGCCACTCTTCTAGATCCCAGATACAAAGATAGGCAAGTATAGTACAATAAAAATGCACCTTTTGTACTTCATGTTTCTATTAAGTCAAGTCATCACCAGACACCAGTATTAAGCCAATTTTTTTTATTCCTTTTTAATTAAGTACATGTGTAGGTAGTTGCCTAAGTGAACAGCTGTGCTATGTGGTGTCTCTTGTCTTATTGTTTTGATTCTTGTGTTACTTTTATCTGTTTAGCTAGCCGTTTCACAAAGACAGCCACTGTTGCGTGCAAAGTAACACCTTATCCAGGAGGTGGCAAATACAGAGGGGAGGAGTCCCAGTGCCAGAGGAAAATGAAATTGCAGAAGAGCCAGTGTGCATGGCACCACATCATGAAGCATTTGGCAGCCTGGACCTCGCCTTTGAGGAAATCTTACAAGACAGGCAGTCACAAGGATGGTCCGTGAGTACCACATCAGCAGAAACTCAAGTGCAGTCCTACCTCCCAGAAAAAATCACTTCTAAGAAAAGCGATTCACTTCAGTACTGGAAAGAACATGCTAATCAGTTTCCCTCTTTGGCTGCTGTTTCAACCCAATATATCAGTGCCCCCTGCATCTCTTTGGACAGTGAGTGACTTTTTAGTGCTGTTGCAAACATCCTTGATGAGAACAGAAACAGGCTCAAACCTGAAACCTGTTAGTTTTCATTAAGAAAAACATTTTCCTTCTGTGAAACTTACTACTTTGATGATGGTAAGAGTTAGAAGTGCAGTTCCTAAAAGCACATTACTGACTTTGTAAACACTGTAGCAAATGTTTTCATAATAACATAGTTTCGGGAGGAGCGGTGGCCAAATTAATCACAGCTGCTCTTCATCTCCTAATTATCACCTCATCACGATCGCCCAATCACGTTCCACCATCACGCTGTAAATCTCCCCGCTTTTCTCCCTTCTGCATCTCGCTTTATGCAATCTTCGGAATCACATGACCAAAGAGACATCCTACAAACACCATCTTACTGCCTAAGTTACCTCCGCGAGGATATGATCCCTCAGCCTGCCTTTTAACAATCTGCTACTGTTCAGCTCATCACTCAGCCATCCGAACCTCCACGAGTACCAGTGTGCGATTAGCACAGACCAAAACTGTTGACAGAAACAGAACAAATATCTTCTTCTTTTGTTCTATGGCGGGTCGCAAACCAATTTCAAGGTGCATACCGCCACCTGCTGTAATGGAGCGGGAAAAGAATGATTATTCAAAACACTATTCTTAATAAATATCATGACTGTATTTATTTGCTTTTCAGGATTTAGACCATCATACTGCTTGTAACTCTTCCTCAAAACCCCACAAATATTTAATTCTATATTTTATAAATAAATAAAAAAAAGCTAAAGTAGCTAGCTAAAGTAGACATTACTTCTGCCTTTAAAATCATGCCCATTTACCCCAATTTCTGGCAACTCTTTGGCATCCAATGGCGAAACCAATTCTACTTCACCGTTCACCTAACCTTCAGTTGCAAAAGCAGTCCCAAATTATTTAACATGCTCTCTGAAGCCATTTGCTGGATTCTGTCTAATAATTATCAGATCCACCACCTCATCCACCTCCTCGAAGACTTCCTCGTCATCTCCCCTTCCCACACCTCTCCAGCCGCAGACCTATCAACCGTCAAAGTTTTTAACAAACTAGGAATTTCCATTGCCCAAGAAAAAAAAAAACTTTGCACTTTATTGGTATTAACTTAGACTCCCAGAAATTCGAAGCATCCCTCCCTAAAGATAAATTGGATAGAATCATCTCAATCTCTTCCAACGTCCTTACCCAACCCCAGCGCTCCAAACGAGAACTCCTCTCAATTTTGGGGCATGCTTCGCCATGCTCATTATTCCCCAGGGGCGACCCTTCATATCCCACCTGCTCACTCTAGCCGCTGCCGTTCTCTCCCTCGAAGACAACATAACCCTAACTGAACCCTTCCTCTGAGAAATCCAGCTATGGATTTCTTTCCTCTCCCAATGGAATGGCCATACTTTTTTCTAAAGACTGCCTATCCGACCCCGTTGACATCCAACTATTAACAGACCATTCACACCCCATCCATAGGTTTCGGAGGTTTCTATTGCAAAAGATGGTTTGCCTCCCCCTGGCCGGCTGAACTAACCGAAACCCCGCCTCACCAAGCTTTTAGTGCCCTTTTCAAACTATACCCCATAGTTGTTGCTGCTGCCCTCTGGGGTAAAGAATGGCCCACTTTCTGTATACTTGTCCACTGTGACAATGAAAGCATCCGTCCTTTGCATTAACAAACAAAGATCACAATCCCCCGCCATTATGCCCTTTCTCAGACACCTCGTCTGGATTTCTGCTCTAAATCAGTTTGTTATTACTGCAAAACACATCCCTGGTAAAGAAAATACAATTGCTGATTCTCTTTTCCATTTTTTGTTCCAGAAATTCAGGATGTTGGCTCCAGATGGTCCCCTGCCGACCCAAGCACCTCCCTTTTCGCAGCTTATATTCCCTTAAATTAACCCTTAAGACCTCTGTACGAGCAATTATTAAACCCCATGGTCCAAGTTGTAGCCCCTAGAACCTTGCAAGCCTACCTCACCGCTTGGAAAACTTTTAAAAACTTCCACTAAAGCTACAACCTCACCTTTCCCGATTTCTCCCTCCTATCAATCACCTCTTACATCTTCTACCTCAGCTCATTCAGGCTCCTTCAAGCTAGTTCCATTAAAGCATATCTCAGTGGAATTACATTTTTTTTTCCACAAACTCCTTTTGGCTCCCCGTCCCCTGCCATTACCAACGCCCAAACCAACCACATAATCAAGGTATCCAAAAAGAAAATCGTTCACGCCCCGATCAAAGGCTTTCCCTAACCCTAGAAATCCTCACCCAATGTATCTCCACCCTCCGCCTAGGCTACAGTATTCCCCTCATACACCGCACCCTAGAGGCCATGTTTAATTTAGCTTTTTCGGTTTCCTCAAAGTCTCCAAATTCACTACCAACTCTCCCTTCAACCCAAGCATCCACCCTATCATTTGATATCTCACAATCCCCAACCACGAAACCATGACTTTCTACATTAAGCAGAGCAAAACTGACCAGCTCAGTAAAGGCCAATTAAGCTTCCTGCATTAGTTCATAGTCGAGCTCTGCTGTTAGATGTTTGGAAAATTCAAACCCAGCCCCCATCAGCTGATCACACACCCAAGCTCAATATTGGCAACTTAAATCAGAACCTATTTAAACACTGCTTTCATCTGCTTGCTTTGCTGCTTCCTCTGTATGCTGCTAACAACCCAACCCCTTCCCCATCTCCTCCTGCTGTGGGTCCTACTTAAAACAATGTTATACTGTGTCATTGTTGCTTGCTCTGTAGGCTGCTAATAACCCACCCCCTTCCCCATCTCCTTCTGCTGTGGGCTCAACTTAAAACAATGTCATACTGTTGTCATTGTTGCTTGCTCTGTTCCGGGGTTGTGTGCTACTATACTATTCTTAAAATAGAAGGATGCCCCTGAAATGGGTTTATTCCCTGTCTTGGCTTTCATGAAGCTCATGAAAGGGACAGGGAGCTTGGAACAGACCCTCCCCCAAATTATATTTATATTATACATATATATATATATATATATATATATATATATATATATTATATATAATAAACATTAAGTTGTCTGTGATATATTTTTTTCCCCCTTTGAGCCCTTTTTCATCGACGAGCTCAACCAACCCACTTCAAGGTCTTGGTTCCAAAAACATCTCAAAACCGTTCTCTCAAGATCAGGTTTTTCCCCAGATAGATTCTCCTCCCACTCTTTCAGGATTGGGGCCACTACATAAGAAGCCTAAAGAGGCCTCAACCCCAACCAGATCCAGACCCTTGGGCGCTGGTCATCCGATGCTTTCAAAAGCTACATCAGCCTTGACCCAGCTTCTATCCGACAAACCATGCAAGCCTTAGTCAGCCCCAACCCTAACCCTCCACTCCAACCTAATTCCCCTAGCACCATCCCCTAGGGTCTCGTAACAGCAGCCCTCCATATCAGCTCCGCCTCTGCAGAGGCACCCCTGCCGGCTTCCGCAGAAGTCACCCCTTTGCTTTCAGCTCCCGCCTCCGCTGAGATTCCCCTGCAGGCTTCCACAGAAGCCACCCCCTTTGCTTTCAGCTTCTGCTTCCGCAGAGGCATCCCTGAAGGCTTCTGCAGAAGCCACCCCTTTGCTTTCAGCTCCCGCTTCTGCAGAGGCATCCCCGGAGGCTTTTGCAGAAGCCACCCCTTTGCTTTCAGCTCCTGCCTCTGCAGAGGCATCCCCGCAGGCTTCCGCCGAAGCCACCCCTTTGCACCTAAGCTACCACATCCGCAGAGGTCCATTTTCCCACACCTCCGAGGTAAGATCCACCTTTTCCACAAACCTTCCCTTTCACACTGAGCCTAACTCCACCAAAACCCCCTTTATTTTACCAGTACATTTTTGTCAGACCTTTTACCTTGCATTTTCTTTGACTAACCATTGTTTCTGTTTCCCCTACAGGTCTGCGGATGCACTAAATGCAGGCACGTAAAAAAATAAAAAATTCTTCTACTGCCTTTCTGGGGCGCAGTAAATTTGGCAGGTGTCCATTATGCTTTTTTGGGGGGCATCGAGAGTGCGTGCAGGGCACCGAACCCTCGCCCTTGCTAGGGCTAAGGGCAATAGGGTTCGGGGCCTGCCGTTCTCCCGGCTCGCTTCCCAGACAGCTCGCCAAATTTGCTTTCATTTATTTGCATTAATCTATTCACTAACACCCCTTGCATTATTGAGAAAGAAAACTCTTGAAGTCACTTTTATTGTTTACATGCGTGCTGGGTATTTTAAGTTGCTATTTGTTTTTAAAATACATTTTTTTAATATTTATATTATGTTATGTTAAGGTCAAAAGTGAAGAATTGATGTTATTTATTACTTGATTGTTCAAACTACGTCACAGAAGTGCCCTGTTTGTTAACAGATTTGTTGAATGTTAAAATAAGGTGAATTAAATAAAAAATAAGGAACATCTTGGATCTGTTCCTTTGCATCTAAGATAATAAAACTAATAATAATAATAAATAATAAATAATAAAAAAGAATAAAACTAGAAAAGGGAAAAGGGATCTCCAAAGACAATAAACAATCACCCCCAACCTCCTTGCTCATTTTACAGCCCCCTTACCTTCTCTGAATCCCCCACCTCTCAAATTCACTTTCCTCTCCCTAAGAGTTTTCAATTTCATTGAAAAAATATACACTATTTGTATATTTTGTGAATATAGTGTTTTCGCCTTCATGTTTGGTATCATTCTATAAGTCTTTGTGCGATTGGTAAAATGGTCTTAATTTCACATTAGTCATTTATATTATCAAAAAGATTGAAAACATTTACAAAATTGAGTTTGCTACGAAGGGGAGTGGTCTTCCCTAAGGAACAGATGGAAATCTCCTAGCAGCGGCCCTGTTGACAAGCAAAAGGTCTTTTGTGTTTTTACAACTGGAAAGATTGTGTTTTTTGGTCTGGGGTATTTAAGGAAGAGGGTTCAACACAATGGGGGACTCATAAACCACCGCACTATATGTGTGCGAGGACTTCTGGTACCTCTCATACTGCAGTGTGTCTCTGAAAGTCAGGTATGTCTTTTCTACTCTTAGATACATCCTTGATTCATTGAGGTTAGGCATTTTTCTAAATTGAAATTAAATTGGATTTTCATTGTTTAATTGTGTAATTGGCATGACATAATTTTACCTGACGAATAAAATAAATATTATTTCTTGATTCATTTTAGATTGTTGAAATAATTATTTCTAGTAGAGTGTGAGGAGGCTTTTGTGCGCATAATTTTATGGCCAGGATATGACAAACTGGGGGCACAGGAAAATGGAGCAGTAGGCACGTTTTCTCTGAAGACTTCCTGATTCCTGCTATCACTGAAGTTAACACGTTGGGTACTGGCAAGGGGTAAGTAAACTATGTTTTTTGATAAAGGCAAGCAGTAGGCGGACAAAGAAAATATAAGCCAAAACTTCCAACCTCTGAGTAATTATCAGACTGGCGAGGTTATGTTACGGGATGGCGCTCCGGCTGACGCCAGACTCTGACGACTTTAGGTCTTACAAGGAACGGATAACAGAAAGTATAGCATATCTAGAAGAATCAGGTCTCAAAATTAAGATAACCTAATTCAAGATCAGCACCTAAATTTAGTATTATAATTTTAGTCTCAGAGAACTTAAAATTGGAGTCAGATTTTAACAAGGTAAAAGTCAGAAAGTTATAAGAAATTAAGTGTTTTTACAGGAGCGCAGGAAAAGCTATACATCCATAATCCTGGCTAGTAAACCAGATCTTTCAAAAGTAACAAGAGGAGCGTCACCCACGGTAATAACGTAAAAGAACAGTGTTTTTCACTAAAAATTTACTTGAGTAAGAGTAAACCAAAAAAATTATTCAAGTAAATATAACTTGTTACTACTCACCTCTGATTAAAATGCAGTGAGGTCAAAGCTCTTTATAAAAAAAAAATAACTTCCCAGATGGTGAAAGGGTTTTACAACAACATGTGTAAGCAGACAGTTCAAAAAATCAACACAAACAATTATGCAAAAATAAAGTTTTATCCAGAAAATGGTTTCGTCATACAAAATCTAATCACAGCAGTCATGTCAAACTGCAGTCAACACTTCAATTTGTTCCTGCTACTGCATCTGATTAAATGATAACACACCCATCCTTCGTGTAAAGCTACAACAATAGTGATTCAGGTGAATCCTCCTTTAAAAAAACAGATCCACAAATGATTGATTTTTAATTCATTTCTGAACACAGAGGCAGTAGAAAATGAAATGCCTAATAAATATTGAGCATATTGGCTGTATGAACAGAACACGTTTTCTATGTTTTTAACCCACTGCATGGAAAGTTGATCATAGATTAGCTAAAAGTATTTTCAAGTTTCAAGTTTCATTCATGTAAAAATGTGTGAAATTCTCTCACCTCTTGACAATGGGTGTGTTGTGTTCCCCAAACAGACTTCTTTTGGCAGCCATTCTGTGGCTATGTTTAAAAGCAGGCAGTGAATCAGTGTTAATGTGACAGTAGCCAAGTTTCCATAGCGCTTCAAATATTTTACCGATATAGCAGATGGAAATGCTCATTATCGATAACATTTTGTAAATGTTGACACAGTAATTTTTTTTCCGTTTAACTTTAGCGCATGAACTCTAAATCGATACTTCAAATGTCGCAAAAAACTGTTTGGAAACACCTTTTGTTGTTAACGCAAATAAATAGTGTCAAATGACAGAATTAGTTTATAGGCAGCGTCTGTGTTCGTGGTGTTGCTCGCGTCAAACCACCTTAGCCTCCTCCAAAACGCATTGAATCATAAATGATAAAAGGATGAGTTACCTCTCAAACATAAATATCTTAATTCGATGTTTCCTTTTATTACTTTAAAAGTTAAAA
>JAUCMT010000726.1:0-11002 GCA_032357475.1 Enteromius thamalakanensis | reverse complement strand
AGCTAGTCCCAGACTAAACTGCATGTTTGAGCTGTCTCAGATGAAAATATCTTGCTCTGACATATTTTAAAACATGTAAGTGGCATTGTCCTGTGTTAAGATGCACACTTGTAATATTTTCTTATAAGGTCTTTATTGTAAAAGTTGCTTAATTATCTTAATTGAACTAATGATTACTCCTGGCTTAAGCTAAGCCCCGTTTGTGAAACCGGGCCATAGTGTTTGAAAAATCAAGAATTTAATATTTTAATTCTACTTTTCTATTTTATTATTATAGATAATGTCTGTTTTTTTTTAGAATTTAATTTTAAGCTTTGCCATTTAAATGCACAATTATTATTGCCTTCAGCAACCATAATGTTGCCATATGTAAATATTGCATAGTTAATCATAATATATTTCTGAACTTTAATAGTTTTTTGTAGATTTCGTTATTTAGTGATGCTGCTTCTAAAGCATTGCATACACCGCTTAAAAAACAAATCAAAGCACACTTTTTGTCAGTCATCTGCACTCCCTCATTTTTGAGAAGCACTACAATATCTGTGCATGCACACCTCTGTGGGAGCAGTTTCTCACTGGACAGGTATCCAGGATTGTGAGCATCCTTGTTGTAGTCAGCGTATTTAGCCTGCACCGCATAAGACGCCAGCAACACTGCAGTCTCCGGGGGGCAGTAGATATCATCATTCAGGATCCCCTCTTTCACCTGAAGTAAACCAACAACGGAATTGTTTTAAAGCAAGAAATGTTTTTAATGTTGGCTTGTAAGTAGGGTTGCAAAGCGGTGGAAGATTTCCAAAAAAATTCTGGAAACTTTCCAAAAATCCCTGGATTATTCCAAAAATTCCTGGAAAGGTTCCAAAATTCCAGGAATATTTCCGAAACTTTTTGCAACCCTACTAAACCTAGTGATACAGTTCCTTCGATAACCACCAGATTGTGCTATTAACACTTCCCAAGACCCTGAGTTCATTTCGATCTACTCCAACTGACATGCCGTATCTAAAGCTACATCATACATTTAACTTTACCTTAGACATACAGCGATCACGTAAATACACACAGACCTGAAGGAAGAAGAGTCTTTGAGTCGCCTCTTGAATCAGCTCCTCCGAAACATCCTCAGGGAAAAACTTTGCTCTGAATTTAAACAGCAAAGGACTCTCCTTGCGGACGTCTTGAGCCGTAACCTAGGCAAAAAAAGAACAAACTACAATCACTTTTAGTTTGACAGTCAATAATTTCACCTGCCTGTCAGCACTCATCATATCTTTCACAAGTGAACAAACCTCCCCACGGAATACAATTATTGGGCTTAAACTGCAGGTTTCACTAGAAAGCGCTGCTAATCAGCCAAATCTGGTCAGCGGTATACTGCTGAAAGTGTTAGTTGACAGCGACAACCAAAATGAAGAAAAGATTAAAAAGTGTCATAAGAACTAAGCTACTTTTAATTAAAAATTTATATTAAAACATGCTGCTTTGAATACAATGCTCCTGTAAAAATGCTTTTACCCTTAGTAGACCTTAGTAGACTCTAAAACACTGAATACTGTTTCCTAATACATTATCTTCTGAAAAGTATTTACTATCCCAGCTATCCTATTATTTATTGGGTTTCACAAGTGCAGCTAAACAGCAAGGACACATGCTGATGTGTATTTTGTTAATGTTGCATCTTGACAAATATGTTAATATTAGTAAATGGTTAAACATTAGCAAAATTAATTAGAAACATTAATTAGAAAAATTAATTTATGATTTTTTTTCTTTGAAATGATGCACCATTGAGGCTACACAAATAAATAGCTGTATAAAAATAATATTTGGTGCTAATTGGACACAAAAATGCTATAGACATTCACACACACACACCTTTTTGTTGAGTTTAAGCCAGGTGGTAAAGCCCTTGGTGTCCTGGTACTGCAGTCCAAAAAACCACACCTCCCTTAACCCAATGGTTTTCACCACCTATAAAACAGACACATATTAAACAGGCATATTAAATAAAATTGCATTTTCACACCAACAACAACAGAGGATTTTGAAAATGAGACTGAAGCTCAAATTCCTCTTGGAAAAAAGACACAGTGTAGCTGTGCTAATACTAATTTCTAAAATAAATAAAAATATATATATTAATGCACTTTTTCAGGGTTTTCCTTTAAAAGACTCCTTGGATCTGTTCCACACTTCTTAACGACAGATTATTTTAAAAAGAGCCTGAGAATTAAACAGCAGCGCCTCCACGAGGTTCAGCTATTTAATCACTGCCGCATGTATCTAGCTTTAAAGCAGGGGTGGGACGCTCAAGAGACGCTATGAATGTGGCCACATACACACACACACACACGAGAAGACACTTGCTATTCTAGGTCAGGAGGGTGTGTGAGACAGACAGCAATGGAAAATGTAAGATTGTCAAATGCTGGCTCAACAACTGCACCAGTCAGACCGTACTGTGTCTGAAAATTATGCAAGTTAAAAAGAGACAGGGAAAGAAAGAGAACGAAAGATGATTAGTAAATGTGGAGAAAGAGAAATCATGGGGAGGAGGCAGCTGTGTTTATATATAATCTGTAAACAGAGAGACATGACGCTTCTATCATTCTCTTTTGAATATAACGTCATGCTGTCTGCACTGCTGGATGATTAGGAGAGGGTTTTTTTAGGAAATTGGATACACACAACATGGACACATTTATTTATATTCAGAACAAACAGACACGAAAGTACAATAGAGATTTCCAAAAGTACCAATTTACTGATGAACTGAAAGTCTT
Organism: Enteromius thamalakanensis; assembly: GCA_032357475.1. Lineage (NCBI taxonomy): Eukaryota > Metazoa > Chordata > Actinopteri > Cypriniformes > Cyprinidae > Enteromius > Enteromius thamalakanensis. Next base: position 8,216 of record JAUCMT010000726.1, on the reverse strand, counting down.
TCTACGGTATCTGTATTAGGGTATTACCAAATACAAACAACAATTCTACTGTTTAGGCAAAATGTCCATCTTAGTTATATGTATATTATATATATAAAAATCACAATATTATGACATATTAATACAATTTTAAATACATATTCTATACTTTAAAATGTAATTTACTGATGTGATGGCTGATCTAAATATTCAGCAGTCTTCAATGTCACAAGATGCTTTAGAATCATTCTGATATTCGGCGCTCAAGACATTTTTCAGAAATTATTAAATTATTAGAAAGCTCAAAAGCACAGCATTCATTTGAAATAGTAAATGTTATACTTTTGATCATTGCAATACAATAAACTGAAGAATAAAAATGAAATCTTTGGGTGGTGGCATACCATTTAGAATGTAAAACTGTTGAATGTGTGCACATGCATCCTATTAGATATTTATTTCTGACTGCTCATTTGTCTCGATGAACTACTTGTAATTTCATCTGATAATATTAACATTTAAAATATTTTATTTACCATTTCTTTTTTAATATTTAAAGTGCAATACTCAGTAGCATATTATTTTTTGCTGTAGTATGAAAGTTGGTAAATGGTATGGTGAAATATCAGCAGCACTGGAATTGACTTCTGAAGCATTGGTATCTTAATAAAAGGAGACCTTCTAATTCCAAACTGAAGACTAAATCCTGCTGGAAAAAATAATGGAACTCCACAACCTACACAACTGTCTGAAGAATGAATGCTCTTGTGTGTGTGAGACACAGTGTGTGCGTGTGTGTGTGTGTGAGAAATTAAAGGTTGCTCAGGAACAAAGCTGCCTATTATCAAGTTTACGAAAGAGTGACTTCACAGACACAATGTACAGAGTGACTAAGAGTGAGGTAGAGGGGACTGTACAGAATTATAGCCCGAGGAAGAAGCAGAGTCAGAAAGAGGAAGGGTGGAGGAAGGGAGAATTCCCTCACAAGAAGGATTTCCAGCTCTTAATCTAAACACACAGACAGACACAGCTTCTCTGTCACGGTCTTAAGTTTCCACTGCCAGTCAGTATATCTGCTCATACTGAATGTGATATTTTCACAGCCACTCAGAAGACATTTAATGCATGTTTATGAGGAGCAGGATGTTGAATTAATGAGATCTCAATGTGGGTGGCGCTTAGCAAAATAATTCACAGACACAAACCTGGTCAAATAACTGTTTGCCTGTGGTGCTGGGTTGGATGGCAAACTCCAGCTCGGCATCCATCGTAGTCACACGAACACTGATCTGGAAAAAGGGGCGAAAAACGTGAATTAATGAAAGAATCTAATGCATTTAGCAAGCAAAAATTCATTCATATTCATCAAACATTTAAATAAAAGACATTTATGTTGATACTTTATTAGAACAAACTTTGCAACAAGAAAAATTATTTTAAATTATAAAATGAAATTATTATATGCATTGTAATTTTTTTTTTTAACAAACGCTAAGAGACTTCCTCCCAGAACATTTTCTCAAATATCAGAAAAAAAAAGCATGGTATTCATTAGCCTTTGAGAGATAATTTGAAGTTTGTTAATATTTCCAATGGAGCAGTGAAAGCATTTATAATGTTATAAAAGAGTTGTGTTTTTAATACAGTTCTTCTTACTTTTCTTTCCATTGAGGAAAAAACAATATTAGGCAGCACATCTGTTTCCAACTACAAGAAATGCTAGATGAACATCAAATCAGATTATTAGAATGATTTCTGAAGAATCACTGGAATAAACTGCATTTTAAAATATTTAAAAACAAAAGTTATTTTATATTGTATTTTTTCTTGTGACTGTTCTTGCTGTTTGAGCAATTGAGACTTACTTTAAAAATATTATGGAATCTTACTAATAAACCTAAAATTATACTCAGCAGCGGAAAATGCATAATACAAAAAAAAAATGCAAACAAAAAGAGAGCTGATTTACCATAAAATCAGAATCATTCAGTCCCTAATTAACATGAAAGCATGACCAATGAAAACAATGAAATCTCCATTTGTCACAGACAGCTTAAACCTCTTTTAATAGCTTATATCATCTAAAAAGAGCACTATAAAAGAGGCATTATGTGTAAGTGTGTGTTTAGATGAGTGTGAGTGTGCATGTTTATGTGTGTGTTTAAATCTGTGCCAAAGCGTGGCCTGCTATTTTAACCTGATTGATTGCTCTGGAACTCTGGATAAGATAAAAACAATGAAAGGAAACAGCGAGAGGAACGAATGGAAAGAAAGATCCCCCCCTCTCTTCTTTCTCTGTCTTTCTCACCCCATCCCCACCTCCACCCCACAGGATGCAGATAACCCCACCTCCAGTAACCATGGAGACACATTAAGCAAAAGGCCTCACTTCCTCTGACTATACAATTACAGCCAATCACAGCACACCTGTTAATAACAGATCATTCTGAGAATTTAATTCTTAGTGGAGTGCTGCTGCTTCTGACTAATTCACAACTATGCAAATAAAATCAGCCCATTGTAATTCATTTGATTTAATTTATTAGAAAACTAACCAGTGTTTTGTGAAAACATCCATGAAATATTGACGTGGTCAATAAATAAAGCTCTTCTGCTGAAGAGCTGAAGTTTTTTGTGTTGACCAGCTTTGACTGTGTACACGAGAGATAAATAGCTCAATTTAGGCACACACACACACCTCCATCTCAGCTGTACCCATAATGCCTTGCTTTATCTAGCAGCTGCCTGTGAGGCAGACCAGTGTCCATGTGCTGAGACTCTTAAGAGCTCAACATACCATTTGCACATCAATGAACCCAAATGACATTGTATCTTGCAAGTCCTCTAAACAATCATAACAAAGAGAAGCACATGAGATTTGATAATCAATATTCAAGAGTCATTGGGGACATAGATTTTAAGAGAATAAAGAAACAGAAATAAGAAATATTTTAAAACAGCTATACCTCTAAGGCTGAATGTACGCATAATAGTCTAAAAAAAGGCTGTTGGTGTTTAATCAAATTGACAAAAAAAAAATTTAAGTAATGAATTACATAGATACATAGTCTTATTTTTAATTGAAATCTAAGAACTTAAAAATAGACAAAAATCACTGCAACCCATTCAAGTTTGTGTCGTAAAACAGGTAATATTTTAAGGGGGAAATAAACTGTGGAATCAAAATTTCCTTGAAACCTGATTACAATGACAAAGAGGACATTGCACTATTAACATTCTGTTCATTTTAGAACTCAATTTTCTTGTTAGTCTAAAAACAGCTTATATCGAAGAAAATGCGCCAAAACTTCCGCTTGTGGAAGATACCACTCTGCGATGTAATAGTGTGACTAAGCACCGCCTTTAGCAGAAGATCAAGCCTGCTTCTACATCACTGCTTGTTTAGCTCCACCCACCAATTTGCACACAACGTGCAAATGTGAGAAGCAAAAGCTGTGGCCTGTGCCATGATGGTGGTTCAACAAGTTCAGGGTTACAGGGTAAGTTACAGTTCAATCTGGCTTTGCTTGTACAATGTGAAGCTTATCATCAACTTTCTCTAAAATCCAAGGCACTTTTTTGGTACCTACAAGCCAGGATTGGTGCAAACTACACTGAAAACCACCGGGCTAGCCAGCTCATCTGGCTTCATGGTACAGGCCCCTGGTTGACACAAAAACCAAACAATAAACTTTATCTGATTAACTTTTCATTATTAAATACTTTATTAATCGTTCACAGGAAATTATATTGTTACAACAACAACCACATCTCAACCCATGCATACAGGCATATCTAAATACACATATATAGCACATTAACCAATACAATTACTGCACATTAAAAAGCCCGATGGCAGCAGGCAGGAATGATTTACAATGTCGTTCAGTATTACATATTGGAGGGCTCACTCTGCCATTAAATGTACTCCGCCATAACACTTCTAAAGCATGGAATGGGTGTTTATTTCCAAACCAAATCAGTAAGAACTCTGTACTTTGTTCACTTCATTTTACTAAGGATTTGTTTAAAAACAAGACACATATTAAGGCAGGATTTTCAGGAAGACTGAAAGTGAAAGAAAATGCTATATTGGATCCAACAGTAATCTTCCTCCAAGCCTTCTCACACAGAGCATACGGATGAGGGGTTCAAGAACAAAATCAAGTCAGAAAATAGCCTATTAGTCTTTTACTGATAAAACAGAAGCATCACACTGGGATTCATTTTTAGCTTCTATGGATAGTCAAGCCGTGGCCTTTGATTTGATTGCCCAGCTTGACATCAACACATTCTCTTACGAAGCCATATCCACAAAGTCATGTCCACTCATGTATATCAGGCAAAACACCCCCTCATATCTACCCAGCAAGCACTAGCTATTTACTTGCTCACACACCTCCTTCAAACCATTTTTCTACAAATCATTTTCTCATATCCACACACTAAGCGGTCATCAGATGTCTTGTGCTTCATAATGTTAAATGGACTATTAGATATTTAGCACAGAATGTGAAATTCAGATCATTAAATATTAGCAGACTGGATTGTGAAACTGTATTTGAAACCAGGTGTGTGTATGAGGTTGAATTACTGGAATAGGCATCTGTTAGTTCAAGAACTTTAGCAATGACTTTTTAGGTGATTCATTTGAATTTAGCCTGTGTGTGTGTGCGTGTGTGTGTGTGCATGTGTGCATGAGAGAGAGAGAGAGTGATCGAGTGAGAGAATGAGAGAGAATCCCAGCTCTGCTGTTTCACAGGCTTACATCAGCCAGTTGGAACAGAAAGAGAACAAGCAGAACTTTCCCCACGACTGTATGACTTTTCTGCTTCTTTCCACTTCCACTCTTTCTGGGTCTGGGAGAGTTCATTTCATATACACAACCTCCAACATAACCTCTCTGTCTCAATCTCACTCTTTCTCTCTGTCAGTAATAGGAGATTTGTGTGTGTGTGTGTGTGTGTGTGTGTGTGGCAGTACGCAAGGAACAGCATGTTGGTTGGTTAATGGACCCTCTCAATCCAGAGGTGGATTCACAGGGTAAAAATAGCTCATGTCTTCATGAAACGGGAACAAAAAATGCGTCGTTCAGCCTGGTCAGGGTGTGTGTGATGGGTGTGTTCTTCAGAGTGGACTCGCCAGAGGTTCTCTGCCGCTATTCTTAGAACAATCACCCTGCCTTTACTCAGACGCCTTCACACTGACACAGAGAACAATGACACTCACACAATTACACACAGAACCGGCAAAGAATAGGCTAAACATAGTATTTGGACTTAAGAAAAGCCATTTCAATCAAATTAACATATTAGTCCGTGACATATGCAGCTCTGTGACAAAAGATAGCCCACGACGGTGATGATTTTTAATTCTTTAACTCCAGACCTTCTGTACAATGTTTTTAATCAAATGTATATGCTTCCATTGTAGCCTGCAAGATTTTTTTTTTTTTTACTGTTTTTTTACTGTTACACTACACTGTTGATTCTGCATTGAAATATCAACCTATCATAAATAAATCACACCATGATTTGTATGCATAATTTGTAGCACACTATATAATATTTCATTAAATAATCAAAATTTAATCAAAATGTTTAATCAATATATTTATAATCAAAATATTTAAATTAATAGATATAAATTCATCCACCAATTTTACTTTGGCTGCACAATTCAATGTCTGTTGGGATTGCAGTTCTTGTCTGTCATCAGAGCTGTAATGTACATAGTCTTGTATCTTTTAATCTAAATTTCAAACACGTCTATGCTTTAAATCTAAGTTTATAATGTTGTGATTAATCTTGTAGCTGGCTGGTTTGGTTCCTGGCTTATAGCGGTTTCACAAAGACTTTTTTTTTTTTTAAATCTCTATGGAGGAAATATTTCCAGAACAAAGAACGCTAAAACACATGGGTGGGAAATCTCGCATTGGGTCGTTGCTATTATTAATGCGAAGTCTTTCAAAATGTCAGGCATCAATTCAATTAGGATGCTGCATTAAGGTAGCTGCATATGCAGCAGACAGCAGGGCTGCTCACTAGGGTTTGGATCCGTTAATGTGTGAAGTTAATTTGGCAAGCAGTAAAAATGCTAATCGTGAGCTATGACAGAGCCTGGCAAACAGTATTTGTATTTGTATAGCATACAGTAAAAACCAAACACGTACACTAAAAAGCGCTTGCACCCAGAACAAGCCATGAAAACTAATTACAACAATGAAAAGCTAATTAGAGTAACTATTTGGATTAACACAGCACAAGTTCAAATTGTAAAATGAACACTTTCACCACAACACCACAGTTCTCACACACACACACACACAGAAAGAGAGAGAGAGAGAGAGAGAGGACTGGAAAATGCATTCAAACAGAGACAAAATGGCTGCTGTTTCTATCAGGCAGATGAGGGGAGATAAAATCCTAACAACCTCTGTATATTTATGTTTATTCTAACGTCACCCTCAGCTATCTGACAGCACAAACTAACTGCGGTGGTGAAAGTCAATCTCTTTTCCTCTCACTCCCTCCCCCTCTTTTGGTTGTCTGATTCAGGATAATGACTCTACAATACTTCCTCCAAAAATTATTGAGACAGCACAATCAGAGTGCATTTGTGGCCAATCCTCATCTGAACTTTCGGTTTTTAATGTACATGTGTCCACACATTTGCTTGTGTCTAAAATGGAAAAGTGGTCAATGAAAACATCAATAACATGCTGTCGATAATTAGCTTAGTGGTCTTGTGCGTATTTTGCCTTTGTATTACCCTAAACATGCAGAGTTACCGCACCATTCTAGCTTAATCAGTCACATTTGTGTCATTTCTAGTAGTTTGTGAGGGTTTAAAACAACAACAAATAACAGTTAACACAAGGCCTTTACCAATGACCTTAAAACAACACATACAGCTAGTAAAACTGAACAAACGATCTTAAAAAACAGGAACTGTTCAGAACTTGCATATCGCAGGGAAATATTAATATTAAATACTTAAACAGCATCTTGTTACTGCAGGATCAAATCTCTCTTTACAGACAAACTACTATGCATTTACATAAACATATCAATATCTTGCAATGCTGAAATAGGATAACAACGCATGAATATGAAGTTGAAATGTGGATCTGTTTTAAAAAGACATTTACATAAAAGTCACTCCAGTAGATAAAAAAAAAATCAAGGTCTTTGAAGCTACACCAAAGGCTTCCGCCAGTAAATGAATACAGCTCATTTACTCTAGAGTGGAAGTTCTTTAATAATAAAACTGACACCAGCATTATGCATTTACATAATAGTCTTGTACAAAATATCTCGCTCAAAGCTATAAAGCCTTTCATGTGACTGTCCAAAACCACTTGCAAATTTCTCCAACTATTTTAGCTTGCAATCTATTTGTGCTGCTTTACACAGATCCACACACACACGGTTTGACTCACATGAAGCTGAAGCGAGATGTTGTTCAATGCTGCAGTTTTCCTCCATTGAAATGTGAACTGTTCAACAAACTCTAGAACTTTCTCCTCAAACCCCCTGGAGCTTTACCTTATTAAAGATCATTAATCTGTCCGTGTGTGTGTGTGTGTGTTTGCAGTTAATCCGTCCACTTTGCACATACCAGAGACCTCCAACCCCCTTCTAACTTTACAGTCAAGGTATAAGATTTAAGCAAATGATACAAAATGTTAAGATGTAGACATTATTGCCTGTAATTTCAGAACACTTTGGATCATCTGGATGGTTTTAAATTAGTTTCAGGACTTACAGTCTGGACTTACTTACTCTTCTTTTTAGTGTGTACTGAATCAAATCTGTGTACGTTTGTCGACAGAATTAAACTTGAACTTTAAAAATAGGATTTCCAAGAGAAAACTCAAGCACAAATTCTGCAAAGAATCTTTCTCTTGCACACTTTTTATTCAGCAAGGATGCTTTAAGTTGATCACAAGGGACAGTAAAGACATATACAGTGTTATAAAGTTCGCATGTAAATGCTGTTTAAGCTTCCTATTCAGAAAGTGTGAAAATTTGTGTGAAAATTACATTATATTTGAACTTATTTTAAATTGTGAAAGGTAGGGCTGGGCGATATACATCGTACGATATATTATGCGCATCTCATCAGTAAAGCCGGTTCTTTGATTAGAGCTAAATCTCTGTCAGCTGTTTTTAAATGCAGCGCCAGTTTATGAACAGAGCCGTAGATCACTGAGAAGCTGCGCCATTGAATCACCC
>JAUCMT010000725.1:0-11009 GCA_032357475.1 Enteromius thamalakanensis | reverse complement strand
GAAGGAACGCCAGCTTATAAACAGAGCCATAACTTAGATCACGGAGAAGCTGCGCCATTGAATCACCCGTGAAACTCAATGCGTAGCTTCTACTCCAAACCTGAATAAATGTACACATGCCCTTTTTATATGACCATGAAAAAGAGCATCAACACCGGGCTGTGCAGGCGAGCTTAGAGTGACTGCTTTTTCCGATAGCTCATGGTGGTGCCGAATCAAGTGGCTGTGCATGTTCGTTGTATTGATGTTTCTTCTTCGCTTGTTGTATTCCGCCCACTAACTGATGCCTGAAGTAATGGCTCAACAAGTAAAGAAATCTGCACATATGCGATAAAAAAATAAAAAATAAAAAATAAAAAAACGATATAAGAAAAGAGCGCATCGAGAATCGATCGTGAGGTCAAATATCGCAATATATCGCCGTATCGATATTTTGTACCAGTCCTAATTGCGGGTGTTGACCTGTCTGATCAGCTGATCCAGTATCAGCTGATCGGACAGGTCAACACCCGCCATATGCTGGTTGTAGGAAGTCATTTACGACCCAATTCGTAAATTAAAGGATATGTGAAAGAATTAACAAATGAGTTAACTGCTTCGCTGGCTTCATTATGAATGAGCCTAAGGTGTTGTTGTGCATAACAGGCAGTGGTGGAAAGAGTACTGAAATATGCCATGCAGGACCCATATTTGTGTTCCCAGATCAAACCCATGCCCACTTGGCCCATAAATATGCCATGCAGAACCCATATATGCATTCCCAGATCAAACCCATTGGCCCATAAATATGTCATGCAAGACCCATGTTTGTGTTCCCAGTTCAAAGCCATGCCCACTTGGCCCATGACTGTCCCTTATGGGGCCCATGTAATCAGCTCATATGGGCTTCCTATGTGGGACTACAAAATACTACAAAACCTACATCGGACCCTACAGACACTACAAAACCTACATGGGACCCGCTGATTTCACCCAGCCAAAGCCCATGCCCACACAGTTCCCATGGAACCCGTATTTAACCCATCTGGGCCCCACATGTCATTGCTGGCTGGGAAAGTACATTCTTCATCGCTGTCCAGAACCATCTGAAGTGCTTCTTCACCCGTGTAGCATGCCATCATTTAAACACGCAGAAAAAGTAATTAACTCTATGATGAAGCTTGTTGTTTTATGCCTTGGGGGCGTGTACATGATTACCTGGCTCACCTCAGTTCATTTCCATATGAATAGCGCGCACACAGGAAGGCGGGATTACATTTCAAAAAATCTGATTATTTGTTTTCGAGTTTAATTGGTACATGTAAAAGTAGAAAATGTAAAATTTTCTATAGATATGTATTTTGTGTCTCTCTGTGGAGTATTTGTGGAGTTTTAGTTCATTTTAATGATGTGTTTCTCCCTGCAGTAAACGCAGACCAAAGCGACAGACAGCGCACCCTGTTTGTTTTCTTTATTTTATTATTGCACGTTTTATTTTTAACATGTGTGCATACAATTAAAAGTAGACCCTTCAGATTCGATTGATTTATTGCTCTTATCTATATGATCAAAACTCCATGTGTAATTTAAGTTCTTATTGGCGCCATGTGGAGAAGACATGTATGCGTTTGCGGACCCCAATGAGTTAATTAGTAACCCGTCTCACCTGTTCTCCTCACCTGTTTGTAGTTTCCTTTTGTGTATTTTGTGTAGTTTCCTTTTGTGTTTGTGCAAGTTTTGTCTTAAGGAGGACAAGATGATTAGGTGTTAAAACCTCCAAATCATTGGGATTCAAAGAAGTTCTGGTTATGGGTTGATTATTGAGTATAGATTCTACTTCACACAAGAATGTATAAAGGCCCTCTTCATCCAAGCTTTGTCCTCGCAAAATGGAATTCAGAATTTTCTTTATTGATCTATTGAGCCTTTCCCAGATCCCTCCATGGTGAGAACCAGTTGGAGAATTGAAGATCCATTTTATCTTCTTTTGAAGAAGAACATCATTGATCTCTTTATGATTGCAATTTTGTATGGCTTCCTGTAAAACACGCTCACACCTCCAACAAAATTTGTGCCGTTATCTGAACGTATTGCAGGCACTTGTCCTCTTCAAGCAATGAAACGCCTTAGTGCATGAATGAATGAATCCGTGTCTATTGATGCAGTTGTTTCAATTTGAACGACTGTAATAGCCAAACATGTGAAGATGACTCCGTAGCACATTATGAAAGACACCAGGGTACGCAGCGGCATTTCAGCGGTTCAAGCTCAAGGGGCTGCTGGCGGGAGCAGCCCCATCTGAGTACAAGTTTCTCGTACAAAAATTTCGGAGACACACAGAAACAGATTGTCGCTTCGAGGACTTCTCCCCAACATCAAGGGAGTTGGCGGCGCTCTGTAGCTGTGCTAGCAACGGATGCGTCCCTCATTGGTTGGGGAGCGATCACGAGTGGTCGCTCAGCCCGAGGTCCTCTTCGAAAAGAAGAAAACGAATGCCAAGAAGAGTGTTCTTTCTTCAGCTCAGAGAACCACTTATCTAGGCGTCGTGTGGGATTCGACCACGATGCGGGCTCGTATGATACCTGATCGAGTAGTTTCGATCCTCACCGCAGTCGCAAGACCGAAAGAGGGCTCAGTGCTGGGAGATCTCGGTCGCCGCATAACACTAGCGCCGAAGCATAACACTAGCGCCGAAGCATAACGCTAGCGCCGAAATGCGTCCCTCACTGATCAATGAGCGATCACGAGTGGTCACTTAGCCCAAGGTCTGGGAGAAGTCGCCATCTTACTTGCCACATCAACTGTCTAGAAATTCTAGCAGCGTTTCAAACACTTCTTTACAGACGTAAGAGATCAACATGGGTTTGTGCGCATCGACAACACCTCTGTTGTCTCTTACATCAACCACCAAGGATGTCTGTGGTTGCGCCCCTTGCTGGCACACCAGACCCTTGTGTGGACCCGGGACAGATCCCTCTCACTGAGAGCCATCGATGTTCCCGGGCATCTAAATGTAGGAGCAGACCCCCTGTCGAGACAGGGGCCGAGGCCCGGGGAGTGGTTGCTTCACACTGAGATGTGGCGCAGATCTAGAGAGTTTACTAAGACCTCTTCGCCACACAAGTCACCGCGCAATGTCCCCTTTGGTACTCTCTAGTTCATCCAGCTCCTGCGGGACTGGATGCCATAGCACAGAGGTGGCCGAGGCTTCCCCTGTACGCTTTTCCCCCAACTGCTCTGCTCCCAGGAGTTCTGGAGAGAGTGCGCCGGGACGCTGTCAGTCTACTGTTAGTAGCGCCGTTCTCGCCAGGCCGAGTATGGCTCTCGGGCCTGATATCCCTCCTAAACGGCCCTCCATGGGAGATACCGATCAGAAGGGATCTGCTCTCACAGGCAGGGACCATAGTGCACCCCCGCCCGGAGTTGTGGCGGCTGAGCGTGTGGCCTCCGATGGGGCACAACTCTTAGCAGCAGGTCTCTCAACCGAGGTTGTTGAGACCATCCTCAAGTCCAGAGCTCTATCCACGAGGAAACTGTATGCCTTGAAGTGGAAGCTTTTCACATCTTGGTGTAGAGATCACCAGCAAGATCTAGTTAACTGCCCGGTCGGTACAGTGCTGGAGTTCTTGCAGAGTAGATTCTTTACTGGGGTCACCCACTCCACCTTGAAGGTTTACGTGGCGGCTATATCGGCCTACCACTCCTCTCTTGGTGAGCAGACACTGGGTAGAGAACCCCTGGTCATACGTTTCCTCCGCGGTGCACTGAGGGTGAGGCCTCCGGTACGCTCCCGGGTGCCAACCTGGGACCTGGCTGTAGTGTTAGAGGCCCTCTGTGGGCCACCATTTGAGCCCATAGGGGAGATCTCAGATCGTTTATTAGCGATAAAGACCACACTTTTTCTTGCATTGTGTTCTCTGAGGAGAGTAGGTGACCTTTAGGCCCTCTCAGTGGCCCCTACTCATCTGGACTTTGCGCCCGGCATGGCCAAAGCCTTTCTGTACCCGCAAGCAGGTTACAGCCCCAAGGTACCTACGGTCACACCACAGCCAGGAGTACTGCAGGCCTTCAACCCTCCTCCCTTTAGGGATCCGGGTCAGCAGAAGCTAAACTGTATGTGTCCAGTGCGAGCACCACCAGTGGCGAGGCCACACTTTCAGCGTCCCCTGCCGGCGCTCCACTGCTTGACAGGAGCTGTTTGCCGGCTGGCATTCCATGTGCTTTTATGCTGCCTGGCCGATGACGTCACCTGCAGATGACGTCCCAATGCACGATTGTCTGATTCAACACACTATTCAGAGCTGTCACGCTGTTCCTTATAGCGTCTCATCGACGCCTTCAACTACGTTCCTTCAAGGAACTAGGGTTATATACATAACCTAGAGACGTTATGTTACTTTTGATTCTGAATGGAAACGCAGCCTTGATCAACTAAAATGTGTTTATATTCGCACAAATTATTCATGATCCAGCCTCATCTACAGAAGCGGTGAGTATAATGTCTTTTAATGAACCTTGCAAATCGCCTTTCCTAATAATGTGTTAATTAGCAAGTTTCACTATGAATACGGCTAAAAAAAAGAGAAGATTCTATGAGAGAGATTAGACAGGAAACAGAAACAAATAGATGGATGTAATTTTTTTTTGTAGGAAACCACATAGAAAGAAACATTCATTTGTACACAAAAGTATTTTTTGTCAGTTTTGTAAACTAATTTTGTAAACATGCTAGCCTAATGTGCAACCTCTGGTGGCCAAATGTAGATAATACACCAATTGTATTATCTATTATTTTTATTTTTCATCCAGTAAAAACAATAAATATCATATCAGATTTGTACATTACCCTGTTGTTTTGCATATTGCACTGGTGCTACAGACATTGAATGTTTTTATATTAATATTCTGTGGGCACTGGGCACATTGGTGCCGCAGACACTGAATGTTTTACATTAATTATAGGGCACACAAAATCCAAACCTTACAGTTTTTAGGCAAACTTTTTTTTTTGTTTGAAAAAATATTTTTAATCATAAATACAAAAAAACAACAACAACAAAAACAAAAAGAGAATTTCAGGATTTTGCTGCTCACTATGATTTCAAACATGTGACTTCAAGTCCCCATCATGCTCAGTCTAACGGGAAAGCAAAAAAAGGAGTGCATATTGTGAAGCAATTACTTAAAAAAGCATCAGAAGGCAAGTCAGATCCGTATCTAGCTCTTGAGCATGGTGCATCTCCAGCAGAGTTCTTAATGAATCGTAAGATAAGAACGACACTTCCCTTCAGAATTACAACGAAACAAGACAAGATGAGCAGAGCAAATGTAAGGCTCAAACGAAAAGCTTTTCAAAAGAGACAGAAGACAAACTATGATAAACAGACAAAAATGCTGAAAGTGATGTCAAGAATGACATTGTGCGAGTAGAAGATGCAAATTGCTGGGACAAGAAAGCTCTTGTATTGGAGGAAGTACATCCAAGATCATATGTTGTCAAAGCAGAGAATGGACAAATTCTAAGGAGAAATCGCAGAAGTCTCCTGAAGATGCGAGAAACAAACAAAACACTAGCTGACTAGCTGTTCTTCTCACCTGAAGAACAAGAACCACCAACCATGCTGTCTTCATCCTCATCTTCCATTTCCTTGGATAAGGGTCAGTCTGCAAAAACCAATGACTTTCCAATGCTAAGAAGATCATCGCGTATCACAAAGAAACCTGATCGACTTAATTTGTAAATTATTGTCTAATTACATTTAAAAGCAGTGAACAAATACTTTATTTATTTTTTTATTTATTTAATAATTCTGTTTAATATTAGTAATTTAATATTACCTCTGTTGTTAATGCACTACAGCTTTTACTTAATTTTGAGGAAAAGGGGATGTAGTGATTACTGTTATTGTCCTCTAGATGACAGTAGTGCTAAACGAGATATAATAATAACATGTTAGAATACAGGAGTATAAGAAAGCCTAGGTGGTGGTAAAAAGAGGTTCTCCAGCGGTTGACTAATAAAGAGGCTACAAGCCAGTTCAATACATTTAATTCTAAAAGTGTTTATTTAACAAACACCAAAATGCTGTCTGTGATCGCATGCCTCATGCACTCATTGTAACAGTATTTTTTAGGCATATATAATAAACTTCTATATATAAATTCAATATATATTGTTAACAAATGGTCACAACATATAGTAAAAAATTGTATACATTATGTTAACATATATGGTCATAACATAATACCATATTAAAAATATTCATATACATACTTTAAATATATGTTTATGCATAGATTTTGCTATGGGAATTTCATATATGTTGTAAACATATACATAAATATATCCAGAAGATGGATACAATTGATCATATACTATATATATATATATATATATATATATGGCCTTTTATATAACATATATGACCACATCACAACTGATAAGGACATATATGACATACAGTATATTACATTTCCGTATGGGTTGGTTTTTCTGCTCACTGACCCATTTTTGTGTTGTTTTTGAGGTTTGTGTTTGTATGTTTGGAAACATGGCCCATTATACGATTTCTAACAGAGTCAGTCACTTACTGATGTTTTTTTTGTTGGTATTTGATAGAATCCATGACACCATCTGTCTAAACAAGATGTCCAGGACCTCCAGCAGAAATATAGACCCACAGTATCAAAAATAGAGCAGTATACTTCATTGTACACATGCACTTTATATCGATTGTATATCATCAAACTTGTCTTTGCTGCTAAAAAAAATTAGTCCCATTGGAAGTTCCAGTCTTGTCTGATAACTTAATATGCTGGAGTTTGTTTTTGGATGAGGGAATTTTTTCTTGAAACCCTCTCAAACAACATGTGCTGATGTAGGTGATGTTTCACTAGTTTTTAAGGTTTTCTGACCCTGAGACAATTTTTTGCAAAAAAGAGTCTTAAAAAGTCTTTGGCCACTCAAACTCTCCTTCTCGCCATGCATTAGGACAATATAGACACGCATCCTCTTCCAGGCAGTTTTGTAGTATTTTATGTTGATTGGAAATTCTTAATTACTTCTTTGCTCATATTTACCATATTTAGTGCCAACAATTCTAACCACGTTAAATGTAGGTCCACTATACTTTAATTTCTAATATTGTTATTATTTGTTATCAATCGTTATTAGAGATATGACAGAAAGAGATAGCTTCTACTAAAATTTGCTATTTGAGAATACAATATAGAAGCTCTCAGATTTGAGCAGAAATAGCGGTCAGGGTTTATTGCAAGTAGCTTTTATTAATAGGCTACTTAGCTGCCCAGCAATTAAAATTGTATTAAAGGAAGAGGAGGAAAAAAAGATCTGTTAATGCCCAAAAAGGTCCATTTTGATTGATTCTTGGGTACATGAATAGTGTTTGGGTTTATATCACCCCTAACGCGGCAGTTAATCTCAAGAGTGTTTAGAGGAAACTCTGTGGTTAGCTAGTTGTAAGATGCATCTTAGAAAGCTGTAAGATGCTTTGTGCAGTTCTACAAATAAATGAATACAATGAATAGCACTTAAGTGGGGTGTTTGAACTGTTATGACCATTCCAATTACTGCTGGGTCAGATAAATTGTCTTTGTTTGTTTTTTGTACACTCTAAATAAACTTGCTTCACGATGCCATAGAACAACTTTTTTGTCTAAATGGTACAAAAATGGTACTTCTATCGCTGTAAAGCATTTATTTTATGAAACATCTTTTGTGCTGTGAAACAAAGTCATAGAGGTTTAGAACAACGAGGGTGAATGCAGTATTAACAGATAAGCATACTTCTTTTAAAGGTTGAAGAGTTGGGTGTAGCAATCACACCTAGATTGCCATTTAAAGAGCGCTGTGTGTGTGTGTGTGTGTGTGTGTGTGGCCACTGTTACAGGAAATAGCAAGTGACTATTTGACTTTAAAGGGTTCTTTGCCCTATTAGCCTCTTATTAGTTCTGGATGATTGACACTGAAATTCTTTCTTAACAAATATGGCTTACATTTCACAGTTTGCGATATTTTTTTGTGCCCTATTGTCTTCAAATGGTAAGTTATATATAAAAAGACGTTTTTTTAACATTATGTAGGCTATGTTATGTTTGATAGCAAATGAATCTTAAAAGATTAAAATGTGTGAATGTGTGATATCATACTGAGTTATTTGATGACCCTTCATTTTAGCTCTGGACACTTCAAAATGTACAGAGGTCACCGTGAATGCTTCTCAGAAATCTGAAGTTTTTCTCCCATGTGACTTTGATATAAGCCCCTACAATGAAACAGTGACGGTGAATTGGAGCAAATATGATTGGAGGCGCTCTTACAGTCTTGTGAAGATCATGATTAATGGCAGAACCTTCTTTGACAGTCCTAGTGAAGGACGAGTGCATGTTTTTCCGCTTCTATCTAGACGCGGAAACTTCTCCATTTTCATCCATGATCTGCGGTCTTCAGACATTGGCAACTACAGGTGTGAGCTCAACACTGAATGTTGGATAGTAAAGATCACTGAATTGCCAGAAAGTAAGATCAGTTCTTTTTCAGAAACCGAAGAACTGAACTCCCATCAAAACTCCAGGTTTTTCTTTTTCGCTGGAGTTGGAGTGTTTTTTCTTATTTTTATTATATTCGGTCACATGGGTAAGCATAACTTTTCATTAAATTCCACAAACCAGTATTAGCCAATAATAAATATTCCTGTTTATTTATTTAAACATTATGCAGGCTTGAAAAACCATTTGCAGTCCTTGACGGAAAAATGCATGAGATCATCAAGCTCTAGTAATGAATAGCACCGTGAAGGTAAATTATATATATATTTTTTTATTCTGAGTAAAGAAAAAAGTTTATAATTGCCATTTAATGGCAGCTTATATATTTATGTATTTACATACAAAGATGCCAAAAAATGTGTTATATGTGATATTAATTATTAAAATAATATTATTAGTAATAATGTGTTATATTTTGCTTTTCAAGAATGTTGTTCTTAAAGTCAAACTTTTAATATCCAGAGGTAATTCACCCCTTCTGTTGTTTATTCCATTTATACATTATGTACACATTATCAAATAAGATATGTTTTGATTTGACAATAACAGTAAGCTTAAATAATAAAATGAGCAAACTATACAAGCATTTTTTTACAGTATTCAAAACTCCAGATTTAAATAACCCCACGACGTCTGATTTGAGGATTTACAAGGTTTAGAATAGTATAATAACAAAAAAATAACAAAACAAAAAGACCCATATGTTGAACAGTATTTACTGCATCTATATCTTAGTCATTCTTGTACCATTTCTGAAAAAGCTTATATTTAAGGAAGCTGTCAAATGATTCATTTTGTAGGCTTCCGATGGCATGTCATCGCCTAATTGTTTTTCTTTCTTTCTTTTTTTCCCTTTTTGTTTATTATCTGTCCTAGATGATAGGTAGATGGATACAAAATAGAATCGTCTATCAATCAATTACTTTTATTTATATAGCGCTTTTAACAATACAGATTGTAGCATAGCACTGAACATTATCAAATAGGAGAATAGAGTGATGGTAATGTATAATGACGATATTAAACTGTTTATTTATCAAATGCAGAGACGGTCTTTGTAATCAAAACGACGATAACTAAGCAAGCAAGAGGCAACAGCGGCAAGGAACCAGATCATCCATGAGAGAATGGGGGAAAAAAACTTGGGAGAACCGGGCTTAGTTTGGGCCAGTTCTCCTTTGGCCGGACGCCCACCACCTAATTTCCAGTTCAAAAAAAGATCTAGGCATACATCCTCTTCCAGGCAGTTTTGGTTTTCTAGCATTTTGTTAATTGGAAATTCTTATTTATTGCCCTGATGGTAATATTTTCAATGCTCTTTTCTTAAAACCACTTCAATCATTTGTGAAGCTCAGTTATCTTTTACTGCATATCAGAAATTCTTCATTTTTTTCTTGTTCATGTTCATAATTCCCCTGCACTGCTCAAAATTGTAAATATGAATGGCAAAATACTTAAGCATTTTACTCATAAGAATTTCTAGCAATAATTGTGTGTATCCCATGTGTATTTGAGAAAAATTTATTTCATGATGATATCCCCCTCCCCCCTTTTTAAATTCTTATTCTCAAATAAAAAGTTTTTTTTTTAAATATATTTTCTAAGAATTCAAAAGGTTGATCAACAATTGATTAACAATTCATTTAATTTTCACAGACTTCTTTGCTCATATTTTCCAAGAATGCCAACAATTCTGAACATGTTAAATGTCCACTGTACTGTAATTTTAATAATGTTATTATTTGTTATCAATGGTTATTAGAGATATAGCAGAAAGAGATAGCTTCTACTAAAATGTTCTATTTGAGAATACAATACAGAAGCTCTGAGATTTTAGCAGAAATAGTTGGCAGTTCATTGGAAATAGCTTTTATTAATAGGATACTTAGCTGCCCAGCAAATAAAATTGTATTAAAGGAAGACGAGGAGAAAAAGATTTGTAAACGTTCAAAAAGGTCCGTTTTGGTGGATACTTGTGTACATGAGTAGTGTTTGGGTTTATATCACCCCTAACGCGGCAGTTAATCTTAAGAGTGTTTAGAGGAAACTCTGTGGTTAGCTAGTTTCAAAGCTGTCAGATGCTTTGTGCAGCTCTACAAATAAATTAATACGTTTAAAAAAAGCACTTAAGTAGGTGTGTTTGAAACTGTTATGACCATTTCAATCACTGCTGGGTCAGATAAATTTGCATGTCTAGGTACAGTAAGTTCAAATATTTTAATATTCTAATATTTATTTGTTTTTAAAATTCTGAATAAAGAAGAAACAAGTATGTTATTGGCATTTATTACACGGCTCTCTGGAATGCTTGATTCTTATTGGTCAGTTGAGACATTTGGAGTAGAGATGGTGTGTCGACTCCAAAAGAGATCAACTCCAGGTCAGGAGTGTTTTTTTCAAGTTTAACACTTTGTATATTTACACTAATATTAATTCAAATTACTTGCTAAATTCATCCCATG
>JAUCMT010000724.1:0-11010 GCA_032357475.1 Enteromius thamalakanensis | reverse complement strand
CAGTAGTTCAAAAATATAATATCTATTTGCATGACCTCAGAACCATCTTGCTGATCTTGGTCATCTGGCTCAGGTATGTCATTTTCTGGCATTATGTTAACCTATAGGCCGCTCTGTGGACTACAGGAGACTGAGGCAGTTGCAACACAACTAATTTCTCCAAACAGGAATGAGCTAGTGCCCCTCCTTCATTCTGAAAGAAATTAGCCATATTTGACCATTCCTTCAGGAAAAAAAAACAAATTTTGTGATAAAGTTTTTTTTATTTTCATTCAATATATGTCTCATACTACTCGTACTGTCTAAACAGTTTTGTAGTACCACCTTCAGGCATTAGGACTATCTACCACCTTTAATCGATGACGCTAACACCGATTTCCTGTCTCTCGACGTGATTTTACTTCAAACTATGATCCTCCTGTTATAATACTACTTTTAAAGTGCAACTTGGATCTCTGTAAATTACTCTTTATAAATATTAGCTACCCCTCAGCCCTATTTAAGTGAGCACACAATGTATCAAAATTACACAAATTTATTCGAAATGAATAAATAAACAAATAAAATAAATAAACAAAGGGAATCAAGAACAAATCAAATTAAAGCTTAGTTATTTTCGTTTTGAAAATACAACTTGACTTCAATTAGGGTAAACCAATACAACAGTGCACCCTACAAACTCCAAAAAGAAATAAAGATTGTAAATAAATTTTTATTTAGTTAGAAAACAAATGTACCCTTTTTCTGATATACTTTCAACGAATCACAGTGTTAAACCATAGTATTGTTCAATAACAGCAAGTAACTTAATGTGGGCCCACACACTCACGCACACACACAACGCCAACCCCACCCCCGTTGCAGGCCTGAAACGCCACTTGAGTGCGTTGAGGCCGAGTGAAATATAAAATGGCCGCTTCGCTCTTTAAGAGCACAAATAAACAAATAAATGTACCTGGATACACGTGAAAGAATTCACAAATCCCGTCACTCCTCAGATCGGTCCATGTGAGGCGATGATCCGTCAACAAACTCCGTAACACTCCCACGAAGCCAGAGGAACTTCTAACCACTCGGCGAATAGGAGCGTTATCTGGATAACAGGTTTATTTTAGTTCACATTAAATGAATATGAAGCATCTCGTCGGTAGGGGATCAAGGCCAAAATAATAAACAGAACGGGACAATAAACAACCTACCGCTTCCGATTAACAAAAGAAAAAGATAGTAGCCAAAAGTAGGCAACATTTAAATAATAGAAAATGCATTTAATAGTCAACCACATTTAGGGACGTAACACCCCCACCCTTAGTTACAAAACCAGGTTTGTAATAAAACCAATATGCACATTTAAATTCTTTACCTAGATGTAATTAATGATCTCCAGCATAAACCCTGGATAACGCATCAGCTACCAGGTTTTACGCACTTTTTTTATAGCGTATATACAAGTAAAAAACTTGAAGAATCAGTGCCCACCTCATTAGACGTTGGTTCGAATTTGACATCCGCGACAAAAAAGTTAAAGGATTATGGTCGGTGTACACTATAATTTGATAACCTGAATTTAAGTACACTTCAAAATGCGAAACCATTATGTACTAAGTACTCAACTTCATTTTTCATCACCTGACGTTTGTACAGTTTAATTCGATAAGCATGCTTTTTGATGGGCTGGCTTTGATTTACATCAATGTCATGGACCAGCGCGTTACTTTGGGAAGGAACGTCATTAAACAGTGTAGGATACATATTAATCAACTGTATAATATCACTGCGATTTTCACGGCAGAATTTTCAAGCCTCCAACAAGAAGTTTGTGCCTCTTTGCCAAATAAAACATCTGTCTCAGGTAAATAACCCGCAGTCAGACCTACTACATTTATTGCAGATACACTGTCATTTTTGGAAGTCACATCAGATTTAGCTCGGTCCACAAAGGCTTTCAGCATATTAATATCAAATAGCAAACTCTACTTTTACGCCGTCGATCGGGAGTGAGAACAGTGTAATTTGTGTCACTCAGTTTCTTTTCTATTTTATACGGGCCAGCAAACCAAGCGTGCATAGGTGAACTGGGATCAGGTAAAAACACAAGCACGGAGTCTCCAGGCTGAAAACTACGAGCAACACTCTTATGGTCATACCTCATTTTCATCCTGGCTTGAGTATCAGAGAGATGTTGCTTAGCTACCTCCCAAGCTTTATGGAGATGCTCACGGAACGTACTCACATACTCTAGAATCGGCACCCGGGGAGTTTCTTTTGAAAGAAACTGTTCACAAATTAGGTTCAATGGTCCACGAACAGTATAACCGAACACATGCCAGTTGGCATATGCAACAGGATCGAACAAATGCAGACACTGAAGATTTCATACTCGGCCAAAAGAAATGCCTAGCGATACGATCATGCGCTTTTGTGATTCCAAGGTGTCCTGAGCAAATATGCTCGTGGGCCAGTTTCATTATTTGAGCTCGATAACCAGTAGGAAGAACGATTTGATAAACTCCCTCATGTTCAGAATCGGACGGTTTCCACCAGCCCTTAGCACACATAGATACTGCATTTAATAGTCAACCACATTTAGGGATGTAACAAGAAAAATAAAGTGCACACACCCATCAGTTATACAGTAACTATGTCTGTGATCACAGCAGGTCTGTTTTTAAAAAGCCATTTGTAATTTCCAAGGTTCCTTCTGAAGTTTTAGTTTGACGCTCGTCGTACCTTTTTTTCTTCTTGCAAAACATTTGAAAATAATCCACGACTCCATTTCTTGTTTACTTAACTTTACTTAAAGCTCTTCAATCGATATTACAAAACAAACAAAAGTTATTCACAAAACATACATTTTCAAGGTGTAATGAAATAATTAAGAGAGCGAGGTCAAAAAACTATAGCACTCCAGTCTCCCTTTTTAGGTTTCGATTTTACCTCACTCTCCACATATCAAAATAAAAGCACCCAAAATGGTATACATCAGGCAAAGTCCTGTCTTAATTATACAAAAAATCCAATGTATTTAACCCTTTTTAAATATAAAATTATGTTCACTAAAATGAGATGCATTTAGACTACATTTCTGGCCCCTAAATGTTACCATTGCCATTGAAACAATTACTTAAAACTTAAACCAAAGAGTCTAAATGATAAACTAAGTCACATTATCATTTCACTTTGTAAACACTGAACAATATTTCCTGTTTTTTTTTTTACTTTCAGTGCATAACTGTACTGCTTCAAAGAAGAAAACTGTTCCACACAACAGTCCATTAATCCTCCTCAGACTTCTGCAATAAGCATAACTTTGTTATTGGTCGCAAAAGCTCATTGTTCTGAGTTTTAACTTTCACCTGCCTAACAAAACCTTTTTTGTCAGGAAAAGCTTCCACAATCCTTCCAAGCATCCAGGAATTTCTGGGAGATGAATCATCCACAATCAAAACTACATCATTGACACAAAAGTTCCTTTTAGGCATTGACCATATTTGACGTTCTTGTAACTGTGAGAGATATTCCCTGCACCATCTCTTCCAAAACATATCCGCAAGATACTGAACTTGTCTCCATCTTCGATTTGCATACTGATCATCTTTACTGAACACTCCTGGAGGTAGCTCAGGTTTGACTTTCAACAACAAAAGATGATTAGGGGTTAAAGCCTCTAAGTCATTAATGTCTGAAGATGCCTTTGTTATGGGCCTACTGTTTATGATTGCCTCCGCTTCACACAACAAAGTATGAAGACTCTCTTCATCCATCAACTGCTCCTTCACTGTGACATTCAGAATTTTTCTGACAGAACGGATAAGACGCTCCCAGGTTCCTCCATGGTGAGAACCTGTTGGAGGGTTGAAATGCCACTGCACACCTTTCTGCTGCAATTGCTTTTCAATCATACTGTTATTCCACTCATTTATCATCTTCTTCATTTCAAGATCAGCTCCTCTGAAATTTGTCCCGTTATCTGAGTACATCTCTCTGACCTGTCCTCTTCTAGCTAAGAATCTCCTGATTGCATTCAAGCATGCGTCAGTATCAAGCGAGGATGCAACCTCCAAATGCACTGCTCGAATAGCAAGACAAGTGAAGATAACTCCATATCTTTTTAAATGTCCTCTTCCTCTTTTTACCAAAAATGGGCCGAAGTAATCAACTCCGACTCTTGTAAATGGAGGATCATCAGGAAGGACTCTACATTTTGGTAAATCTGACATGAGTTGTTTACCAGCTGTACCATGCAACTTCTTACAAACTATGCACTTGGATAGCATTCTCCTTATAGCTCCATTTGCTCCAGGTATCCAGAATCTCTGCCGCAATTGAGCCAACATGTGATTTCTTCCAGCATGGGATGTGACTTCATGAATGTGTCTAAGAACAAGCCTTGTAATATGTGAGTCTTTGGGCAAGATGCTTTGCTGCTTGGAGTCATCTGGCATTGCTGCCCGGCTTAACCTGCCTCCCACTTTAATAAGTCCGTCTTGTAGCAATGGATTCAACTTGTGAAGCGAGCTACACTTCTTTACCCTTTGATGCTCTTTTAGCATTTCCAGATCTTCTTGGAAACCTTTCTTTTGAGCGTACTTCACAATTTGCCTTGTTTAAAATCTCACAAGTAAGTCGTGTTCCTTTATAGTCTTTCTTGAACTAATTCATTCTTTCCTTGTTCATCATCAATTCTTTCAACAGATCTTTCAATTTTAAGAACCAAGCTACTGCTCGCTTTAACTTCGTCCAGGATGAGTAATACAACATCAACTGATCCACTGGCTCTGGCTCTTGACTCTGTATGACATGTGATTGAACAATTCTTTTGACCTCTGGGTCATCCGCATTTATCATTCCGGGATCTGGATTCTTTGGCCACTGTTCTTCCTCACAAAGCAAAAAACTTGGTCCCTTAAGCCAGTTCTCACACTTCAAGAATACCTCAACAGACTGACCTCTTGAAACATAATCTGCTGGATTCTGACTGGTATTGACATACCTCCACTGTGAAACTTTAGAGTGCTCCAGAATAGCTGACACTCTATTAGCAACAAAAGTCTTAAATCTGGAACTTTCACTGTTCAAGTACTTTAACACAACTGTGCTATCTGTCCAATACACTGACTTATCCAGCTTCAGTTCAATCTCCTTTTTCAACAACTTATCCACCTTGACTGCAACTGAGGCTGCAGTTAATTCCATCCTGGGTATGGTTGGAGATTTCAAAGGCGCAACCCTTGCTTTAGCCATCATAAGAGTGGATTGTACCTCTTTAGTTGAAGAACGTAACACAAGATAACTTGTTGTTCCATAAGCTTCTTGACTCGCGTCAGCAAAGTGATGCAACTGAGCAAAAACTGGTACACCAAACTCCTCTGTTTTGACACATCTGTCAACACCAAACTCCTCAAGCTGTTGCAAATCTGAAGTCCACTTTTTCCATTCCTTAATGACATCATCCTGCAAACATTCATCCCAGCAGTATTTCTGTCTGCATAAATTTTGCAAAATTTTCTTGGCAGGAAGTACCACTGGAGCTATAAACCCCAAAGGATCAAAAATGGAAGATACTGACTTAAGTATCATCAGATACTGACTTAAGACAGTCATCCACGTAAAAGTTTTTCTTAACTGTGGTGGCAGCTTCTTGTCCAAACTCATCCTCAAAATCAAATGCACATTTCTGCAAAGCATAAGTTGCGACACTTGGTGATGATGTTGCACCAAAGATATGCACCAGCATCTTGAATTCAGCAAGTTCTTTCTCATAATTCCCTTCTGGCCACCAGAGAAATCTTAGCAGATTTGTGTCTTCTTTCTGTACTCCAACTTGATAAAACATAGCTTCTACATCAGCCATGATTGCCACAGATTCCTGCCTAAATCTTGTGAGCACCCCAATCAGTGAACTTGTCAAGTCTGGTCCCTGCAGTAGCTGCTGATTCAGCGATGTTCCTCCAAAGCTTGATGCGCAATCAAAAACAACACGCAACTTCCGTTTGACTGGATGTCTGACTCCATGATGAGGCAGATACCACACTCTTCCTTCAGTCGTTTCAGAATCAGCTTTATCCAACTTCATTGCATAACCCTTTTTTACAATGTCTTCCATAAATGCAACATACTCTGCGTGATAATCTCCATCTTTAAGAAATCTCTTTCTCAAGTTCAACGCACGTTGTTCCGCCACTGATCTGTTATTTGGCATGCACAGCGATTTGTTTCTCAATGGAAGGCAAATACTGTAATGACCATCCTTCAGTTGTGATGACTGAGACACCATGTTAATAAACTGATGATCTTCCTTTGACATTTCTACTTTCTCACTCTGTCCCGCATCAGGAAAGTCCATCTTGAATTGCTGACACCAAAGCTCTTCAAGTCTTGCCACTGAAATTCGGTTTACAGTAACTGCAGCCGATCTGTCCATTTTCAGTCCGTCATTACCTCCTTTAAGAGGCCCGTTAACTGTCCATCCTAATGCTGTTCTTACTGCATATGGTCCACCATTCACACTATTCACTACTTGAAGTGGTTCCATAGCTTTGTGTACATTAGCTCCTATTAACAATCCAATATCTGCCTCAACAACAGGAAGTTTTACACCCTTTAGGTGAGGCCAACAGATAATATCCTCTTGATGTGGAATATTGTCCTTCGTCACAGGAATGTCCTTTTGAGTAAATACTTCTGAAAGCTCAATAAACTGATCACCTTCCAGATTACTGATTTCCAGTCCTGTCACAATGCGTGTGCTCACCACAGACTCATTTCCCATTGTTCTCAATGAGATGCTTGTGCGGCGCCCATCCATGTTTAACTCATCAATTAATGACTCCGTAGCAAAAGTAGCTGAGCTTCCTGGATCCAAAAATGCATACGTTGTCACTACTTTGGTTCCTTTTTGTGCCTTGACTTGTACTGGAACAATTGAAAGAAAACAATCCTCTTTACCGGCCCCAGTAACACCACATATTTCTGAAGTCTGAACAAGAGCATTGGTTACGGCTTGCTGTTCATCACTTTCTTTCACTGTTTCTGGCTTTGAATCTTTGAATGTGATGTGCAACACAGTGGGATGCAAACGAGAACATTCTTGACATTGCGCCTTCTCTCTACAACTGCTACTCATATGACCATGCTTCAAACATGCAAAGCACAAACCTTTACTTCTCAAAAATCCAATTTTTTCCTTGTGTGGCTTGACTTTGAATCCTCTGCAGACTTTGAGACTATGATGCTCTCCCTTGCAATACAAACACGGTTTTCCATTGGCATCTATTTCTTTTGCTTTATCTGCCGTTGAGTTCTCATTGTCCTTTTTGTCTTTATTTGCCATTGACGAAACTATGGAAGTGAACACTCTTTTGGTCTTAGGCATTTCCATGTTTTGTATTCTTGGTTTCTGTTTAACTGAATCCTTTGTGTTGGGAACATTGTCCTTTATATTTCCATACAGAGGATGCAATAAGTACTTGACTTGCTTATCAACAAATTCAACAAAGTCCTTGAACTTAACTCTTTTCTTTGTCTTTTCTTGCAAATCACAAGCAAATTTTCTCCAAGAATCTTTGAGTTTGTAAGGAAGCTTGTTAGCTAAGGCTTTTATGCTAGCAGCATTGTCCAAATCCTCCATGTAGCTAATGTCCTCCATTGTGTTAGAACATCCAGTTAGAAACAATGAAAAAGATTGTAAAGCTACACCATCCTCTGGTTTGATCATCTGCCAGTCCAGTGCTTCCTTCATGTATGCCTCTGCAATCTTGTAGTCATCTCCGAAGTATTCCTTTAGCATTTGCTTTGCTTTCACATAACCTGTAGATGGTGTCATATGAATACAACTCTTGACCAACTCATGTGGCTGTCCACTTGTGTACTGCAACAAAAATTGTAAACGGTCACAGTTATCCTCTGTGCGGCTTTCAATTCCATGCTCAATGGATCTGATAAAGGATTTATATTCCAGCGGTTCTCCTTTGAATGTTTTAATAGTGAGCTCAGGAAGCAAAGATGCCTTGTGATTCTTCACTAGGTATTCTGTAACATTAGCTTGTTGTGTTATGGCCTGGCACAAACTATCAAGCACTTCTCCTTTACTACCATTTCTATTAGCATCAGGTTCAACTGCCTTTGCTTCAACAGACAAGTTGTGACACAATGAATTGACTTGAGGATTAACCACTGCTGATGTGACATGGTGTGACAATGCCGAAAGAGTGCTTTTCACTGCCTCCCTATCATCAGATATTTCAGATTTAATGCTCACACCGTCTTGCTCATCCTCATATTTTTGCAAAACTTCCAACTTTGCATCTGACTGAGCTATTGCTGTCTGAATTTCATGCATCTCTTTTCTAGCTCTGATAGCAGCTTCCTTTCTCTTTTGCTCTGCTTCAAGCGCTGCTTCTTGTTCTTCTATTGCCAGCTTCTCCATCACTGCTGCTGCTTTAGCTTTTAATGATGCACGCTCCAATTCAGCTTTCATTTTCATCGATGATGCTGAAATCCTACTTGAACTTCGTGAACTCAATCTTTTAGAGCGTTTCGCTGAAGATTTTGAAACCACAGATCTTTTGTCACTTTGCAATCTTTTACTTTCCTCATCCTGCTCATCATGCATCATGACATCTTTCATCCATTTCTCACATCTCCAAAAGAAATCATTCATCGACGCTTGTTTTGGCTCAAACCAATTCCTTTGATTTTCCAAAAATTCCTCCTCGCTCATAAATTGCTGCAAACTGTAATTCAAATCTGCAAACTCTTGCTGTAAACCACTGAAATCCACACGCAGCTTATTTTTAACAAGATCAGCGTTCTTGTCATCCGTCATCAACACTTCAATTTGCTTCATCATGTTTGTTAACTGACTCAGCTTGCCCTTACGTGCATTCATTTGCCTGGATTTACGCTCTTCCATACCCTTTTCGGTCATTTTTATAGCTCGTTTCTGTTCTTGAGGTTCCATGATAAACAAAGCCTTTCTTTATTCACCTTAGTTATCTTGACTGTTATCGCTTAGTTTTCGCTGCGTTCCACTTTGTCAATCCACAAGCAAAAAGTCTATTTTTAGCTTCAGTTAGCGATCATTAACACAGCAAATTCGTAGCGTCATTCCACTTACAGTCATCGCTTTCCTCTCGAACAACAGCCTTTATGTCCGCGAAAGAGCATCCCATCTTCATCCTCTTTATCCACTTAATCCAATTTGGAAACCAATAATCCGTAAAGAGTAAGTTTTTTGACAAAATGTAGGTTCCTAGGTCCCTTCTGAAGTTTTTGTTTGACGCTCGTCGTACCTTTTTTCCTTCTTGCAAAACACTTGAAAATAATCCACGACTCCACTTCTTGTTTACTTAACTTTACTTAAAGCACTTCAATCGATAATACAAAACAAACAAAAGTTATCCACAAAACATAAATTTTCAAAGTGTAATGAAATAACTAAGAGAGCGAGGTCAAAAAACTATAGCACTCCAGTCTCCTTTTTTAGGTTTTGATTTTACCTCACTCTCCACATATCAAAATAAAAGCACCCAAAAATGGTATACATCAAGCATTATAAAAGTCCTGTCTTAACTATACAAATAAATCCAATGTATTTAACCCTTTTTAAACATATAATTATATCCACTTAAATAAGATGCATTTAGGCTCCTACATAGGCTGATGCTCTCTAAGTCAGGTAAGGACCTTGCTGACATGTTGGAGATGCTCATGGATGTTCAAGATATCCTCTATATAAATTATGAGGAAGTGGTGGATGTAGTCACGGAAGACTTCATGCATCATATTTTGGAAGACAGAGGGAGCGTTTGCTAGTCCACTGGAGAATCCGGGAGCAGATTGATAGCAGAGTCCCATGGGTGACTTGGTGGCAGATTTCTTGGGGCAGAAGACATCGTGGAAGGCTGAGTAACCCGAAGGAATGTTCACAGACTGCTTAGCTATCAAACTTTCGATGGTAGCAGAACTGGAGTGCAGAGAGGAAGATTTGGAAAACACTCCAGCCATCAGTTTAATTCCCATTTAAGGATTTCCCCGGAGCCCCAAGAGAGGATAGAATTGTGCCGAGTCTGTCACGGACGCCCTAGGACCAAGTCGATTGTAGAGCCCTCCAGAACCAATAAGCTGATCTCCTCTTCATGACACTGACCAACTCGTAGGTGTAAGAGCCCCGCACGACACTTGACATTCTTTTTTTTTTATTTTAACAACCTGATCATATGATTCAGCGACAACACCTCTGCTCTGACCAAAATCCACTGA
Organism: Enteromius thamalakanensis; assembly: GCA_032357475.1. Taxonomy (NCBI): domain Eukaryota; kingdom Metazoa; phylum Chordata; class Actinopteri; order Cypriniformes; family Cyprinidae; genus Enteromius; species Enteromius thamalakanensis. Next base: position 747 of record JAUCMT010000724.1, on the reverse strand, counting down.
ACAAATAATCAGGTCCCAGATAGGTTTGTCACTTTTTGAGATCCAACTGAAACATTTCCATTGTGGTCCATGCTATTTGCAGAGTGTTCGTGTTTGCAGCGCATTTCTGTGTTTGCAGTGCCTGTTGTCAAACTCATGAAGATGTTTTCTTAATGTTGTTTTTTATTTTAAGTTGCAGGCTTTTTTTCTGTTTGCATGTGTTCTTTTGAAGTTGCAGCGCGTTGAGCTCTCTCTGCCACTGTAAAAACCCGGCGAAGTGACTCAACCGACTCCTGGAAAGGATCTACGGAACTCATCCTTTTGTCGGTAATGGTCCGAGCTTCTGTTAAGAAGCGGACGGACAACAGAGGTAAGTATAAACAGTCTGAGTTTATTAAACAGGTTAATGAAAGCACAGATGAAGGGGCAGATGATCAGGTGAGACACTAAGCAGACGATGGCCTTGAAGAGATAAGATGAGGGGTTTAACTGTACTTTTCTCTTGCAGATATATGGAGACGACGGAGAATACTCGACGAAGACAACCACACAGCACAGATGAACAGAGAGACGGAGAGGGATTCCACGGGACCTGGAGGCACCTAAAACGCAACTTGACCCCAAAGATTTAGCTAATTACAGAGCTATTTAAAATCTCCCTTTTATGTCAAAGATACTAGAAAAGGTAGTTTCCTCACAATTATACTCCTTCTTAGAGAAAAATGGTATCTGTGAGGATTTCCAGTCAGGATTTAGACCGTATCATAG
>JAUCMT010000723.1:0-11019 GCA_032357475.1 Enteromius thamalakanensis | reverse complement strand
CCATGGAGGCGCCGATGGTGGGAGGAGCCAGTGCACCACCAGGAGCAAGACGAGACAGGCGATGGTCCAAAGGCCAGCAAGGCTGAGGCCCCAGGGTGGAGCTGACTGCGGGAGGAGCCATGGAGGAGAAACCGACGACCCCAGGTGACTGACGGACCCCGACAACCCCAAGGTGTAGCGAGCCCCGGGAGGAGCCGAGCAGACGGGGCGCTGGGGTGACACCGGTGGGCTGGAGGGCAGAGGCGCAGCTGAGGACTCAGGTGACTGAGACCGAGGCGGGGATCCGGAGGACCGCTGCGGAGCCGGAGCGACTGAGGCCGATGGAGAAGCCGGAGGGAAGGAGGAGCCTGACAGAGCCGGCAGGACGGCGGGACAAGGCGCAGCCGGAGGAGTGGAGTCCAGAGGTGGCGGATGGACGACTCCTGACCAAGGCTGATCCATAAGAACGAGGGAGCCCGGTGGAGCTGGTGGGACGATGGGCCACGATGAGGTCGAGGGCGCTGTGAGGACCAGCGAAGCCGATGGGTCGGAAGCCCGAGGTGGATTCCAGGCGTCACCGACAGGAGGCGAAGACAGGGGATCCCTGTGCCCGAGTGGAGCTGGAGGCTGGAAACCCGGAGGCGAATCCGCAAGCCCTGAAGGTGCTGATGGCGAGAGAGCCGAAGGGAAGACAGAGTCCAGAGGAACAGACATGACAGGACAGACTGGTATGAGAGGAGGTGGGAGAGGGAGGCTGGGAGGGGACATTAAAAAGTCAGAGCTGTCTGGAAACAGCGGAGAACCAGGAGGGCCGGGTTCCACCTCTCTATACCAGTCAATAAGGTCATAATCCTCAAAAATGTCCACCAAAATACCTTCCGGAACTGATGTTGTTGCCGGCTCGTGGATACGCTCGGGCTCGGTGAAGCGCTTGTGCTCGTGGAAGTGCTCGGTGAAGCGTGCAGGTTTCTGGAAGCGTTCGGGCAGCGCAGGTTCGTCAAAGCGCATCAGCGCGGCCTGGCTGATGCGTTTCTGCGGCACAGTAATCATCCGCCGCCGCCGAATGGCGAGTTGACAACCGGGCGTTGCCATCACGGGTGGTCGGTTGTTCACCTGCAGTGCGGGGAAGGGAGGCAGCCCCAACAACAAGCGCTCGAGGATGTCCTCCGGCGAAATCCTCTTCAAACTGTTTTGGTCTGTCATTCTGTAACAGTCGTGTAAGGTAAGCACGGAGAGAGAGTCGCTGGAGCAAGTTAACATTAATTTAATATAAACAATGAGCAGAGACAAAGATTCACACGCTATACATTAACAATGACAGACAAAGACTGGTACACAGGGATCAACTTAAGTAAGGCAGACAATCAACGTAAACGAGGGAGAAACACCTGACAGGAATCACTAATTAACAAAACTAGGTCACAAGAGGAAAAACACAGAGCATATGAAGAAACACAACTGCACATGTAACACAAACAAACATGGGGATGTTACATTTCGCCCCCTCCCGAGTAGGCGTGTCCCACGCCGTAAATAACAACAGAGGAGGGAGGGCGGGGGCTCTGGAGGAGGGCGTGGAGCAGGGGAGTAAAAGAAAAAAAGGCAAAAACCAAAAAGTCCCATTGTCCATGGAGGCGCCGATGGTGGGAGGAGCCAGTGCACCACCAGGAGCAAGACGAGACAGGCGATGGTCCAAAGGCCAGGAAGGCTGAGGCCCCAGGGTGGAGCCGACGGCGAGAGGAGCCAGGGAGGAGAAACCGACGACCCCAGGTGACTGATGGACCGCGACAACCCCAAGGTGTAGCGAGCCCCAGGAGGAGCCGAGCAGAGCAAGATTATTACAGTTTTGAATTGATTTCTTCTTTCTGAGTGTAACAATTGACCCATTTCTAACCCTCTTGAGTTTTTGACTGCACTTCCAGTGAACACAGAAGATACAGACAGGTGTAACATTTACAAACTATTGTATGGTAAGATCCTCAGAGGACAAATTTCATAACAACAAAAGAATGGAAAGACAGTGTCAGTAAAGGTGGTTGTAAATGTGTGTATATGTGTGTTAGTTACAGTATCAGAGAATGACACTGTTCCTTCGTCATAGTCCAGATAAACTCTAACACGCTCTAGTCTCTGCTCAACAGGAAAACCAGCTGTTTTAAAGAGCCCATATTGCACACTCCAGACACCTGTCCTAAAGAAAACAAATCCCTTTCTTTGGTTTGATGCAGTAGTTATTCCAAGACACCAGTAGAGGCACTCATTAACCTCCACATCCCAAAAGTGTGTTCCTGAGTTAAAACCTTCAAAACCCAGAACACATGGATAGATGTCAAATCTCTCTGGATTATCAGGAAATGGTTGAGAGTTCCAGCTTCCTCTTACACTGGTCAGATCAGCAGACAGGCTGTGCCATGGATGAGCAGTGTTTGGATCCAGAATCACAGGAGCTGACGAAATACAACAATCAGCAAAATCTGACCTTATTATATTGATCAATAATAAACCGTATGCATATCATTTTTAACTATATATATCATTAAACAAGTATTTCAATATTCCACACAGAGTGATACGGATACTTTACAAAACAAACTAAAGATGCAAGGTTCTGTGTCAATGTGTACTTTGAAATCTTTATTTTTCAATCATGCATTTATATAATGTTCATTTGTTATTGTAAATTTTTTAAAACTACTGTGGCTGCTTCTCCTCACTGTAAACAATGGCAGTGATTTACACAAGTAAAAACTGAAAATGCTACGGAAAAAAATGTTAAATGGTTAACGGTAAATTCCTGTAAAATTTACAGGGAAAAACGTAAACTGACATTCCCAGAATTCCCTGCATAGCATTTCACATTTTGTTAAAATTTTATGTTTTTCTTAGTTTCTTCTTAGTTTTTTATTATCAGTTGTATGCTACATGCTTAATGTTGTTAAATGAATATTTATGGCATATTTTAGTTTAATGAGTCTCATCATGATGGTGTTTAGTGTTTTTGTGAATGACTCATCTAAAAAGTCATGTTCATCTAAAAACTGCTTGTGATGGGCTTTGGATCATCATGTCACTTCCTCATCACCTGCATTTGGTGCTTATCAGTGTATGTCAAAGATACAAAACAGACTTCACTACTTTAATAAGCTGGTATATTAACATTATATCAGTTCATGAAATTACAGTATTTAACTTTAAATTTAACTTAATATCGTAAATCCTAATTCAATGTTACTGAATGTCTTTATGGTCACAATCCGGGAACCACAGCTGCCAGTTTTTTTATTGTAAATTTTATGGATGGACAGCATGCTTATTAAGCAGGGCATATTTTCTTTAAAACGTATGTTTGGTAGATGTTTTTATTCAAAGCAATATATATTGCATTGAAGGTATACATTATCAGGTCATGCATTCTCTGGGACTTGATCCATGACCCTGGTCTTGCTACCGCTTTACTGAGATACAGGAACGACTGGAATTCTTGAGAATAACTATAATAGCAAAATTTCCTCACTGTTTTGAACAATTCCCCGGATCTTCTTCCAGACTCTGAACAGAAGGTTTCCCAAGTAACGTGGCACATGAATCAACGCTCCAGAAGGCATCTGTGGATCCGGCTGTGATGAGATCTGGACTCTGGAAGTACATTCAGAATCAGAACTGAAATGCCTTTGGATCAAAAGCAGAGAGACCAGCGGATCACTCACCTTTCCACTAAGGCTGGAAACTCCTGCAGAAGAAACACACCTCCGATTATCAATCAATCATCCATCCTTCCATCAATTTATCAATCAATCAATCAGGAGCTGAAATCAGACCTTTAGTAGGCAGATGTCATTGGCTTTCATCATCTCCTCCGTGTCTTTGATTGTTTGTGTAAGAGCTGAGATGTGTCTGTTCATCTTCTTCAGCTTCTCTTTCATCATCTGCTTCTTCTGCTCCTCTTCCTCTCTCAGTGCAGTGATTGTAGCTTCTTCTTCATCTCTTAGAAACTGATGAAGCTTTTCAAACTGCTCTTTAATCTGAAGCTCTGTGTGCTCAGCTTGAGACTGAAATCGAATCACATTCCCTTCGGTTATCTTTGCATGGAGAACATTTTTTTTACTTTCAGTAAATGTGTTGCAATTAAATGCTTAAATTAGCTTTGTGCATCCTTTTAAATTAATAAATGTATGAATTTTATCTATATTTCATCTCATTGTATCTGTATGCACACTAACTAAATAATGTCAAAATTATGAAACTACAATCAACCATTTTGCGTACTTGTTATAAACAAGGAGGTTTTTTTATGTCTTTCCGAAATTAATAATTTGTAATGAAGCATTGTGCAATACCACACATTTAACTTGTAGAATTATTTTGACAATATTTGCGTCACAGTTCTGGTGCTGCGTCCAAGGTGAATAACAATGGCTCAGTGAAAGCTGTCCTATTTCGAAGGCTTATTTAAATGAGGCCACAAAGTATACAATGAATGGATCCTTTGTGGCTCAGACTATTTTTGTTTATCTACCTTTTTTAAACACAAAGATCCATGGCAGTTGTCTTTGAATGTGGCAGACTACTGATTTATTAGCCGCCGTATAGGGTAATAACAAGACAAGAGAGAGAGGTAAATAAATGCTGTATTACACTTTTAATTGTAAGTATGGGGTTTCAACTTACTCTAGTATCTAATGACACGTTGTGTTGTATTTTACCATGATGCAACTTTATTTGTAGTTTACACTTGCATACATACAGAAAAGGGACTGGCTTGGGAATGGATATTTAAGATGTGACAAGCAAATAAAAAAAGTTACTGTTGGTCTTTGGCCACGTTCACACAGCAGCAGATCATGTTGCCATTCCTGTATTTGAGTCCTTTACACAGGTACATTCACATAGTTATAGTGGGAGTGACAACCACCTTCTATAAGCAACTCACACCTAAATATTTTCATGTCTCACAACTGCATTCTTATTCTCAGCTGAACTCTTTTGACCAAACATGATAAGATGTCCCATCTGGGCTATTACTTCAGTCACTCTAGCTCTGGTTACTGCAGGAATACAAGCTTGACTCCCATTACTCATAAAGACAGCATTCGATGTTAAGCTAAAATAAGCATGAGGGTCAATTTTGTACACAGCCTTAATACATGATGATCATTCATCATGACTCATGGATGTATACATTTAAAATATTAAAATGAGATTCTGTTTGTGAAGCACTACCAGAACTGCTCACCTTGATGTGCTGAAGTGTCCTCACACATTCTTCTTTAAGATTCTCTCTCTGTTTCAGCTTCCTTCTTAATGACTTGAGTTCTGTACTGAGCTCATCCTAGAATTGAACAAAGCGAAAATACTATTACATTTATATTGTATCGGAGAGACAGTGTGAATAAATATTGTTTGAATAGGTTATGTTATCTTATTTATCACATGTTTATTTCTCCAGTTAGGATGAGGAATCTATCTGAAACAGGTTTGGTGGGCATGACTGAAGAGCCAGTTGAGAAGCAAAGATAAAAGACACACAAAGACAATAAAACCCATGATATTGTCTTACCTTATATGATGAAACGACTTCATTAATGGGTCTGACTGTGTGATGAATGTGTTTCTGTGAAGAAAAGCACACCACACACGCAGGCTCTTTGTCCTCCAGACAGAAGAGTTTGAGTTTCTCACCGTGTAAACTACAGACATCTTCAGTCCCTGATAAACATCCCTGATATCTTTGCTTCAGTATCGACTCGCACACGTTTTTTAGCACAAGGTTACATGGAGGATCATCTCTTGACGATCTTCTCCTGCAGACAGGACACTCCTGAGTTTTCTTGGTTTTCCAGAACTGTTGAAGACACTCTTTACAGACACTGTGACTACATGATAAAATAACAGGAGCATTGAATGTTTCATAGCAAACAGGACAATAAAGCTCTTCTAGAGATGATTCCATTTTCCCTGTTTGAGCTCCAGCGTCTAAACTTTACTTTCACTTTCTGAATGACGGTTTCAACAATAAATAACCACAAGAATATTTGAGAGGCAAAGAAGCTGAAGGGAAGGAGTGGTGCACCAGCCGGTAGAGTATCTGTTTCCTCATTGTTTCCCTCTTGAGCTGGTGGTCTGACTTCGTTAAAACTGGAACCAGTAGAAGTACAGCAGTGTGAATAAAAGTTATTCCTTTTATGTTTGATTGCTTCTTGGGCAGCTTTGTGAAGTGAACGTAGTATTGTTTGCTTTTACAGTATTAAATAGGAAAAATAGTAATAATGCAAATGGAAAACACTCATTGTAGTAAATGTTAAGACAAATTGTTTGCTCAGTTACTACATTATTACAATTCATTATTTAAAGTTACAATATAGTAGTACGTTATATATGAGTTTATATATCATGTTGCTAACCTACATTATGTAAGCCATACATATTGAACTATTTACAATAGTATCTGCTAGGACTTTACATAGATGGTTAACTGAAAGTAATGTATTGCAGGAAGAATCTGAAGTAGATTAATCCATTTCCCCAAGACCTTCCACACCATCACCACCACCAGAGGCTCTTCATCCACAAGGGTTTTTTTCCCCTCCTCACATCTTTGAAACTAAGCTTCCACCCTGCGACTGCATGGACACTAAACTTGAAATCCACCAACTGCTTTATCATAAACAGAAGCAGTCATTTCAAAATGACAGAAGTCAGTAATAAAACACAGTTATTTTACATAAAGATTTGATCAAACATAAAAAAAAACAACAACAACAACAATAAAGGTGTTTTTAATATTTTGTCAAATAAATATTTAAAGATTGACTGTTTCATTTATGTTTTTTCTAACCTGATTTTGCCAAGTGCAACATGTCCATTGTCACAACATCGTGATTAACCAATCACATTTAAGATTTTAGATTTGTGAGGTTTAGGCTTACAGCTGTGCTGTCATAAGGTTGGAGCCTGTGGGATAATGTGAGAGGAACATACAAACAGTGTGATCACACATGGTGTCCCTGATGTAACACAAGCATAATATAACAGGTAATTAAATGTAGCATTATGCAATGAAGATGGTACTGTTACTATATACGATACACAGGGGTTCGATTTTGATTTGTTATGAGGGGTAGGGGGGTACACACACATAAGTTATTTAGCAAATATGACTTCATCTGAAGCAATATTCTTATTAATTTTCTATTAGTGGTGATATAAATCTGCATGCTTTTATATTTAATCCAATAGCATTATTTTTACTTTTATAGGCCATTTTCTCACTAATCTTTAATAAATTCAATTATTATTATTAATACGATTGTTATTCTCTAGCCCATTGTAACATCCACACCAGGCCCTACACCAAGCTTCATCCCCATTGTCACACAGCGATCACAATCCCCTGAATACTAATCACATTCACCTGGTCTGCTCACCTGACACTCATCCCCAGCACCATTCAAAAGCACACACCACTGATCAGTCACTGTCCAGGCTTGAACCTCGACAGTGGACACTAACCTGCTCTCTAATACTTACCGTTTCCCTTACCTGTTCCATTTCAGAAGTCTCTGTGAGTTTCCCTGTGTCTCCTCACCTCCGTTGTGTCTCCCAAGCTCCTTCGTGTCTCTCTTTCGTCTCCCGTGGTGTGTGGCTGTGTTCATTCGTCTGTCCTCCTGCACAAGAATTATAAAGACTTTTTCAGCTCAGTTATCTTTACCCAGTATTGGAAGTATTTATGTTTGCTCGTCTTCTTTTGTTTACATCCTGAGGAATAAATACCTTTGTTGAATTTTACCCCTTGAGTCTGTCCGCTTCATTACAGAAGCTTGGACCTTAAACAAAACTCTACAGGATGAGTTCCGAGCATCCATTCCAGGAGTTAGTGGAGGCCATTCGGCAATCGATAATCTCCACTCTTCACCAGCCACCACCACCACCGTCACCAACGCCATCACGAGCACACCCGGAAGTACAGAACACTTCTTCTCCTGCCACCGTAGTATGTCCCATGGTGCGATCGACGCCCTTCTCTGGTGTGGCGGGGGTTCCTGCCACACCATTCCTTTTTGCAGTGTTCGGTCACATTTGCTACTTACCCTTAAGTTTATTGTACTGACAGTGCGAAGATTGGCTATGTTATCTCATGTCTCAAAGGATCAGCTTTACGATGGTCAGAGTCAATCTGGAGTCAGGCTTGGCCAGCTGTCAGCTCCTATGCAGCCTTTTCTCAACATTTCACTAAAGTATTTGGACGAACAGATCGGGAATCCTCGGCTGGTGAGGAACTCTATAACTTCCGGCAACAAGATCTGTCCGTGCAGGAATATTCCATCCGTTTCCGCACTTTAGCAGCTGCCAGCGGGTGGAACGAAAAGGCATTACTCACAACATTCAGACAAGGTTTGGAACAGAATCTCCGTCTCATGCTGGCTGTCCACGATGATTCCATCGGACTTGAACGGTTCATTCAGCTGGCGCTCTGCTGCTCTGCCCGTGTTACTTCTTACAACACCTCAAGCACTGCCACGAATATCCACCGTCCGACAGAGTTCTTGAGCCGTCCAGTAACCCAGTCTATACCCATGGATCTCAATCGGCGTCGCTTGACTCCCCAAGAACGACAATATCGACTTTCTAAGGGACTATGCTTATACTGCGGTGCCAACACTCACCTGATAAGGGAGTGTCCTCTACGTCCGCCCAGACCGGTGGTGAGTACCATTAGATCTATCAAGTTCAGACTCTCACAGGCAAACCTTTAACAGACCATCATATGAGACGCCGTGCAGGACCGGTGAGCATGAAATTGGAAGTTTGTCACATTGAGGAAATGTCCTTTTTGGTACTGGAGGGCTCCAAGATGGACCTTGTATTAGGGCGTCCGTGGTTGGCAAAACATGAACCCATCCTCTCCTGGGGCACAGGAGAATTTTCAAGTCGCCGGTCTGCCACCACATCGCCCATGGGACTGTGCTATCGATCTGCTCCCGGATGCTTCAGTGCCCAAAGGAAAGATTTACCCCCTGTCTATCCCGGAAATTCTTGCCATAAAGGAGGCTTTGGCACATGGCTATATTCGTCCATCTACATCCCCTGCTGCTTCCAGTTTTTTCTTCGTGGCCAAAAAGAATGGCGGGCTCTGGCCTTGTATAGATTACCGAGCCCTTAATAAAGTGACTATTCCTTTCAAGTACCCCCTGCCTTTAGGACCAGCAGCCCTGGAGAAGCTAAGAGGAGCTAAGTGGTTCACGAAACTTGGCCTCAGAAGTGCTTACAACCTTGTTCGGATAAGGCAGGGGGACGAGTGGAAGACGGCTTACATAACTCCCACAGGGCACTACAAGTATCTTATCATGCCGTATGGGCTTGGAAACGCTCCAAGCATCTTCCAAGATTTTATGCACGAAATCTTCCGTGAGTACCTAGATAAATTTTTAGTGGTTTATATTGATGACATTTTAATTTACTCACCTACTCTTCAGGTCCACAAACAACAAGTAAGACAAGTCCTGGCTAAACTCAGAGAGTATCAGCTTTACTTAAAAGCAGAAAAGTGTACCTTCCATCAATCCCACACGCAGTTTCTAGGTTATAATATAGATGCTTCAGGCATTAGAATGGATAACTCCAAAATTGAAGCTATCACTAACTGGCCCGTTCCCACAACAGTCAAAGAGCTCCAGAGAAGTGTAGGCTTCTCAAATTTTTATCGTAGATTCATTGCAAATTTAAGTACCCTAGCTAGCCCACTTACCAGTCTCCTAAAAGGGAAACCTAAGACCTTGCCCTGGACCCCTGAAGCTACACAGGCTTTCCAAAAACTTAAAGAGGCTTTCACCACTGCACCTATTTTGATTCTCCCAGACCCTCAGAAGCCTTTCATCGTGGAGGTGGATGCCTCCACAACAGGAGTAGTAGCCATCCTATCCCAGCAGCAAAGGAACCCACCACAACTCCAGCTGTGTGCCTACTTCTCAAGGAAGTTCAACCCGGCGGAGAACAACTATGACATCGGGAACAGGGAGCTCCTCGCCATCAAGCTGGGCCAGTCTCTCTTCAACCATGTGTTTACCCTTGAGTCCGCTTCGTTACATCTATAGCCTACATTATCAAATGAAATAATTTACACTGGATTTAATTATATTTAATTATGTCAGTGCTTATAAAAAAATCATGATTCATGATTTAGTGAGCTTTGGGACGTGCATGTTACTTAGTTAAACAGATGTGCTTCTTCATCTAAAAACAAAAAAACTTGTTTAATATATAAATATATATAATAATAATTATAATAAATCATTAAATAGTTTTTATTCAACATAGATTTATATCTATTTAATATTTATCAGGCCAGTAAAATAAAATTAAATAAGTCCACATGGCAACCTTCAGAGGTTATTTCTGCTATCAAATTTATCAACAACATAAATAAATAAATATTTTTTATTATTATAGAATATTACATGCTGCGTTATATATCTAGTAGCTTATAAATATTTAGCTGTTTCAGAAAACAGATGCTGCTTCCCCAAGTGCAGTCTGCCAAACTGTACAGGGCTCAACGCCAAGGAATATTTCTATCATAAATACACTGTATGACAAATGTATAAGACTGCATGCTCTTCTCTGTTTAAATGCTGCTGAGAGGCTGCCTTACCTGTGCACTCCAGATGTTTTAATCAGACACACAACTTCTTACACAGGGAGTGCAGAATATATTACTGCATCGCACATTTATACATCACTGTACATGTGCAAAACTTTTCACTTTTGGTTTCTATTTGATTGAGTGTTTAAATGTCCTTTTGGACAGATTAGAAGAGGTTTGAGCACTTTTATTCCAATGGATAATTTTCATTGAGACTGAACTCAAACACATTGATCCATGTTTATCCACTCACTCTCAAATAGGCTTTTCACACTGTGCTTAACCCCGGGTTATCTGCGCTCTAAACACCGCTTTTAACCCCGGGTAAAGACGTGTTTCACACCTGTAATTTGAAAGCGGTGTTAGCACCGCATTTTACCCGGGGTTATGAAACCCTGCTT
>JAUCMT010000722.1:0-11026 GCA_032357475.1 Enteromius thamalakanensis | reverse complement strand
TTTGCCTTTTGTTCCATGTGATCAGTATCTATCTCAACACTTAACACTCTCAACACTATGATGTTGTGGGTGCTTTTCAAGGTTACACTCTTTTTCACTTCATTACGTCTTAAGCATGTTTTTGAATGACAAAGTACCAGTCTGTTTCCTATAACAAAGTACTTTACAAAGTTTTTTTAATAAAATGATATAGTATGTGTACTGTACATGCATGAATTCGGACACAATGGCCTATCCTGGCTACTGGGCTACAGAAGATGTTTTTAAACTAAATTGTTTGCTGTATTTTTGATTACAAAAAAACAAAAACGTGCCGCCTTGGTAGAGGTAAAACATGAAAAATAAAAAAAAATTTAAATGGACAATTGGATGTTGTCATATACTACATTTTACAATTATATAATAATCAAATATATGCCGCTTTTTGTTTACAGTATATTACTGTAGGACATGGACATATTTGTAAACAAAACACCCAAAATTCCTTAGAAAAGTAAGAACCTATGGAAACCTTTTTTTTTTTAAGATAATTGATCATTTGTAGCAATTCTGACTTTTCCTCAAATTGAATAGTACAAATTTGCAATTCTGCCTTAAATTGCCGTTTTATGTAGTATAAACTTGCGAGCTATAAGGTTTATAAAGTTTCACACAATTTTGAGTTTACATCATGCAATACTGGCTTTATAACTTGTAATTTTATATCTCACAATGCTTAGAAATAAATGTCAGAATTGTGAGTTTGTAATATGTACTTTTTATCCAACAAAAGACAGATAAAAAGAGAAAAAAGTCACAATTATCAAAATATGTAGGTGTCAATGTTTCATACTTAGAGTTGGGAACGTGTTCAAATATATTTGTGTGCTTTTATTCCTCTATTTCTATTATTATACTTTCTAAAATAAGTTAATTTTTTTGTACCCTAATAAATCGCATGTGAATAGCTGTCATTTCCAGTATGATCCTGAGCAGGACATCTACTTCAATTAAATCCATTTGGCTTAAAACTATAATGAGAATCTTTGTGTTAGGTCATTTCTCAAAAACATGATGATTTTTAGAGCTGCAAGGACATTTCTGTGTCCGTCAGAGAAAAGTAATTACATTCACTAATTATCATCTGTCTAAATGCTGAATGTTATTGCGCCGCAGGAGGTTCAGTTTGATTCTTTGCGCACAATAAATTCTTTACTTAATAAAAGAAGAGGATTGCTCTAAGGCATTTTCTTTTTTTCATTTTCCCTTGTCTTTTCTCTCTACTTAACTCAGCAGGAGAAGTATTCTCGATGTGACTGTTAATGCAGCTCCCTTCGGCTGTGAATCAATCTCTGTCAGAGTTAACCTTTACCGCAGCCTTGGTCGGATAGTAATTTTTGATTGAAATGGCTCTCAAATAAGTTGAAGATTTGACTAGAATATTTTTCCCGCTTATTGTTAGTGACATGCCTGTAGATGAGCCAGTCTAGTTTGTTGGCACATCTCTCAACAACACCCTGGAGGTTGATCAGATGCGTTATGGTTAGCATGTTTTCATTTTATCAGGAGGTCTAATATGAAGCACAAGCCTTCGATTGATGACTTATAGCATTACCTCATCCTCGAGGTCACATGACCAGCTTACCTTTACTAACAGGAGTGACTCATAGGGTCCCAGCTGCATCTGTAATCGGTGTCCCTGACTGAAACACGCTCATACATGCGCTCATGCATCTCAGTATTCCCCTGTGGAGCGTTTCTGATTCAAGATCCTACTTTGACTTGAATGAAGTTGGATGTTTTAGAAAATACAGGTGCTCCAGTCTGTCATCCACATTAGATTACAGGTCTAGGCCACCAAAGAACATCTGCTAAAAGGCAAAGGGACATTAGTTTTGAAAATATAGGATTAGTTATTTTCTCCACTTTTATTTGTTTCTGTATTTTCTTCCTAAGCCCTGGACGCTCACCCATTTCATTTGACCATGAGATCGTCATGATGAACCATGTCTACAAGGAGCGTTTCCCTAAGGTGAGGTCTAAAATTGATGAACTTGCACAACACAAGGATACAGGGTAGTCTCATTTTCACACAGTGAGACAGTGCCTTTTTTCATGTTTCATTGCCAGAGCATGGATACACATATTCACAGTAAAAAAGAAAGTAAAGTAAAAGAGAAAAAAAGTCATATTAATCAATATACATATTTTGCAGTTTAATATTATCTCTCTCTCTCTCTCTCTCATTCTCTGTATATATATATATATAACACATTAATTAATATACATATTAAAAAATTAATTTAATTAAAATAAAACCCTTCTGTCCAACAGGCTACTGCTCAAATGGAGGAACGTCTGGCTGAGTTCATATCCTCCTCAGCTCCTGACAAAGTCATGCCCTTAGCCGATGGTGTCCTGAGCTTCATCCACCACCAGGTCATAGAATTGGCTAGGGACTGCCTCGACAAATCCCGTGAGGGTCTCATCACCTCCCGATACTTCTACGAACTACAGGAGAACCTTGAAAAGCTACACCAGGATGTGAGTATGCAAAGATGTGAGGTATTTCTTGTGGATGCCTTTCTTGTGAAATCCATGCCTGCCAAAATGGTGATGTCATCACATCAGGGCGGAGGTCATCTAAATAGCTCTGCCTCATATGAATTAGTTTCCCTGACAATAGTTCTTTCTTCTGTTGGGTCTGTGGTCACCTGTCACATCTGCATTAGTCAGGATACAGGTCGCTGATGTCTTGATTAGCTCAGTCACAGTGCCTCAGGGGCAGCGTTATGACTCCCAAAGGTCCCATACCCATTCCACAAATCATGTGTGTGTTGGAATGTACCAGAGTATGTGTTTGTTGTGTAGTGTTGGAAAATGGGGGGGCTGCAGGACCTTCCTGATTTTAATTTCACACTCCAGTAACCACCACTGGTGACGGATGAGTATCCCAGGCACCCAAGAGGAGGGTGCGGGGTGGGAGAGAGAGAAAGGGAGGGAGGGAGTGAGAATGGAAGGGAGGGATCATGTACCTGCCAGAATCGAAAATGTGCACGTCGTGATCTCATGCAGTCGTCGCACCATCACCGCAGCCGTGCTTGGCATTCAGGCGAGTAGGTATGACATCATCCAGCCCGTGCTAATTGGCTGATTTAGTTTGGGAGCCGATGGTGACAGGTGGGCCAGACGGGGATGGCGGTATAAACCGCATCTTCAGCAGGTGCTCTCAGAAAAGCATTCACGATTTCTCCATTTAACACTTCCTCGCGCGCTGAGAGGATGTCCTGCGTTTCATGGCAGAGGCGGCTGGAGGAAGAGGAGGTTCTTCAGCAGATTTTAGAGCGCTGGGAGCAAAGCGCGTTCAAAAACCATGTGGATCTAACAGTTGAGTTCCTGATTGTTTTTACTTTGCAGAGTTGCATCGAGTCAAGGTCATAGTCCGATAGCTGCTGTATTATGCTGTAGAATTGTGGATACACCAGTGGTATGACTATTTACAACTCTGGACTAGAATATTTTGTACCTGATACCTGCTATTGTTTACTTTAATCAAATTGTGAACTGTAGAAAGTTATTGAAACATCTGTTATATTAAATGACTATTCTTAAATCACAGAATTCAATTATTAACATTAACTGGGTCATACCAACTAGATAATACTGATTTTGATAATATGATTGTGATTTAAGCTATTTTATATTGAACAAATTGCACAGTTAAAAAACTGCCAATTTATATTTAATGTTGATAAATATAATTAATTAGCAAACAATCATTAGTATTGGCTCATAACTGATGTGGTACAGGTATATCATGCATCCCTGATTCGTATTATATGATGTTTCAGTAACAGCTCAATTCATCTTCTCTGTTTTCTCTTCTATAAGTTCTTTGTCCTTGTTTATAGGCTTTATTTATTAAACTGGACATTTGTCTTAAGGTCATACCTTTTTTAATGTAACCAGTCTGCATCATTCAGTCTCCCATGGATTCATCATTAAAAACCACAGGAGCCAATCTCAAGGCCGGGTCACTTAAGTGACCTGGCTGTCACCATGATGTCTGGCCCTAGAAGAATCCTGAGAGTCTTATGTTGACCTTATGCACACTTGACCTTATTGACCTTAAGTATAGCTTAGTAAGACTATTTCATTTGAGCTAGCTTAAGGTATGCTAAACCAAATCCCTCCCTTATCCTATATCTCTCACTGCTGTTTCTTCTGTCTGTCTGTAGTGTATTTACTCAGTGCAGAGACCTTTTATTATACCAGTGTGTGATTCACTGGCGGTTTCATTACCTGTATAAATTATTCAGAAGCTGATTAGACATCCCCTGAGGTGGCTGTGCTGTCTGTCAGAGATAGCTCTATTACTGTCAGCTGGCTGTTTAACCATCTACTCTGAACGGCTCTACTCTATCCTATTGATGAACTCTCTCCTTTCTGCTGCTTTACACTCTTCCTTTTTATGTACTCTCTTTGTACACCTCGTTCAACTATATCCTATTGTAGTGCTTTGAGTGTCAAAAATCTCCAATGATATTGCTTCCGACTTGTTCATCACCGTGAAAGCAGAAGGTCAAGTTAAAAGAACCCCATCGTAGAATATAATAATCCACCCAGTGTGCTATAATTTGCATCTAATATATATTGCCCATTTTGATAAATGTAGATCATTGGGGTGTTCAATGCTATTTCAATTATTATTTTTTTTGTACTGTTTGTTGCTAGGCTCATGAGCGTTCAGAAAGTGGGGAGGTGACATTTGTCACCCAGCTGGTTAAAAAGCTGATGATAATCATCGCCCGACCCGCCCGGCTGCTGGAGTGTTTGGTAAGCACTGATAAAGTAAAGGACTCTAATCTCTACATTATTTGTCCTGAGGCTTCATAGCAAACTGCTTTTTCATAGTTAATGAAGCACAGACTTAGTACCATATTAAAAATGAAATGCTAGATTTGCCTTGAGGAAATGTGCATTTTGATTCAAGACCACAAAAGGCACAGTGATTTGTCAGATTTGCTGTACTTTAAAAAATCTTGCCAGACATTATAGAAACACATGTAAATACAAAAGCTTTCTACCATAAAAAGCAACAGGGCTCCATGTCTGTAGCCACATGTGTAGTTTGAGTAATCTGGTGCATTCAGTAATTTGACAACATACAGCACAGCTCAGCACTGATGTAGGACCAGCAGCTGAGAGAGCAATGAGCTGTTAACCTATTCTGCTTCATGTGTGCACAATGCATCCCAAATACCTCAGTGTGGCAGCTGGAGACAAACCTGCATCAATAAGCACACACAAAAACTTAACATTTTTGTTTAATTTTAATAGTTTGTTGAAATACTGTATATGTACAATTGCTTTTTGTGTGAATGACTTTTGTGTAAATAAAAAGACGAAGTCCTAGGAATATAATGATAAAAAATATTTGCCTGGAATCAGGATTTTAGAAACAAGTAATACTGTAAGTTTATCATAATTTAAAAATTTAGTTCTGAAGTTTTTGATAAATTATCTATTCCAGACAGCATAAGCAAAGATGTATTTGCAAAATATATTTTCCAGTACCTTAATGTATTTATAGAGTAACTTCTCTAGAATAAATTAATTGCTTGGGGATTAAGTGGGACTGAATTGATATCAGAGTTAAATATTCGTCTCATGTAAGCCTAATTCTCCCTATGTGTATTGTAGGAGTTTGATCCAGAAGAGTTCTACCACCTGTTAGAGGCTGCTGAAGGTCATGCTAAAGAAGGTCAGGGCATCAAGTCTGACATCCCTCGATACATCATCAGCCAGCTGGGCCTCACTAGGGACCCACTTGAGGGTACGAATGTTACTCAAAGTGGCTTCAAAAAAATTTTAACACTATGGTACAATTAAAAATTAAATGTGATGGAAAGAAATAAAAATCATTGTGACTGTGTGGCACAAACAAATGCTACTTGGTTTAGTATTTTGTTATCTAAGAAACTGACAGATTTTAAGTGTGGCATAAGTGTTCAAAAGCTTTTGGGGATCGTATACAGTAACTATGTTATTAGGTTTATTGTATTAAATCAGGAACTACAAGGACATTTATTTATTTATGTTGTTTTTTAATGACATTTGGTTTGCTTTTTTTTTGCTTTGCTTTTGCTTTTTACTCTCTCTAGAAATGGCCCAGCTGAGCAGCTATGATAGCGGTAACCCTGAAACACCAGAGACAGAGACCGATTCCACAGACGTGAGTAATAGAATTCAGTTTTTGATAGAACTGCAGTTTTCAATGACTATTGACTCTGTGTAATAACATTCCAATAAGACCAAGTGCTTGTGTTTATATACAGAGTCGAGGAGCCACTGTACAACCACTCCAGCCTCAGCCTCAACCCAAAACTAAAACTCCACGTGAGGAAGACTTTGAGACCATTAAACTCATCAGTAATGGAGCCTATGGGTAAGACAGTAAGATTTCACTACTGCAGACCTTTGAAATTTTTAATTATCTAATTGGCTTCTACCATTTTTTAATAATCGTACAGTAAGAAAGCCATTACAAGCTCAATAGTAATACATGTCTCTCTCCACTCAGGGCTGTGTTTCTGGTGAGGCATAAGGAGACCCGTCAGCGGTTTGCCATGAAGAAGATCAACAAGCAGAATCTGATTCTACGAAACCAGATCCAGCAGGCCTTTGTGGAAAGAGACATCCTGACATTTGCAGAGAACCCTTTTGTTGTCAGCATGTTCTGCTCTTTTGAGACAAGGAGACATCTTTGCATGGTTATGGAGTACGTGGAGGGTAAGAAACACTCTTTGTTGAGGGTAGCTGTGTTCATGGAGGAATGCTGTAGTTGAAAGTATTTGTGTGTGTCTGAAGGTGGGGACTGTGCCACTTTGCTAAAGCACATCGGGGCTCTGCCTGTGGACATGGCACGCATGTACTTTGCTGAGACTGTTCTAGCACTGGAATACCTTCACAATTACGGCATCGTGCACAGGGATCTTAAACCTGACAAGTAAGCACATGTAACACCAAACCCCACAGTGTTTGTAATTGACTTTCTGACATGATTTAAGAGGTTTTTATTTATTCTTTAAATTCAGTCTCACTTTCTAAGAATATAAAAACATGCTTGTTAAGTTGCAACAGATGTAATAATAAAGAATGGCCTGTTTTTTTTTTTTCAAAAGTCTCCTGATTACATCAATGGGACACATCAAACTTACAGATTTTGGCCTGTCCAAGATTGGTTTAATGAGCTTAACAACCAATCTATATGAGGGACACATTGAAAAAGACACCCGAGAATTTCTGGACAAACAGGTACAGACTTTGCATTTTGTCTCTTGCGTCGTTATATATTGATTTATTAAAAGGAAACTATGGAACTATGTCTCAAAATTCATTCTTTCTCTATCCATCAGGTTTGTGGTACTCCAGAATACATAGCGCCTGAAGTCATTCTTAGGCAGGGCTATGGAAAGCCAGTGGACTGGTGGGCCATGGGAGTCATCTTATATGAGTTTCTTGTGGGATGTGCTCCCTTCTTTGGGGATACACCTGAGGAACTATTTGGACAAGTCATCAGCGGTTAGTGTCATATATAGAAGAAAAAAGAAAATTCAAGTATATATATCTAACACTATATAAATGTTTTATTCGTATGGTATATGAAGTCATTTATCATTATTAGTCTTTCATAATCAGTGTAAGCTGCTTCAATTAATTTTTTGAAAACGTACTACGCTTTTGAACGCTTTTGTCATGTGTCATCTAAGAAATCAAAATACTCTGAAATCAAAAAACTCTAAACTGTAAACCTAATTCTGTTGTTGTTGAGAGTACTTTTTTAGAAATACGATTTTGTATGTGTGGTTCAATAGATGAGATAATCTGGCCTGAAGGTGATGAAGCTTTGCCTCTAGATGCTCAAGATCTCATCTCCAAACTACTGCGGCAAAATCCTCTGGAGCGTCTGGGAACAGGTCCTCTATCACACAAACTCACACTTACTTTTACAGATTCAGACTTCTTCTTGATTTCCTCAATGGTTAAGTCTTTGAAGATTGACTTGACTGATCTGCTGAGATTATTGGTGTATGATTAAACCTGAACACTGAAGACTTTTTTAAAAATGCTGTCCTATATCTCTGAGAAATATTTGAAGAGATATTCTCTCTCCCTCTCTCACAGGGAGTGCATTTGAGGTGAAACAGCACCGTTTCTTTACTGATCTGGACTGGAACAGTCTCCTGAGGCAGAAAGCAGAGTTCATTCCTCAGCTGGAGTCAGAGGATGACACTAGCTACTTTGACAGTATGTATTCGGGCTGCAGAGATCTTAGAGAAATTTATAACAAGGCACTTTATTCTCTACCTGCAATACAGATAAACACCACATGGGCTAACATTTTCTAAAACACTATTTGAAATTTCTTTCTAAAACCCTATAGCACGCTCAGATAGGTATCATCACGTAGACTCGGAGGAGGAAGACGACACAAATGAGGATGACCATCTGGAGATCCGTCAGTTCTCCTCTTGTTCACCACGATTCAGCAAGGTGTGAATGAACACATGCAAACATTGTTGTCAAACAACAATGTACTGCTTTTCAGTGTTGCTTTTTCTTCTCTTTCCCTTTTTAACTTAATCTGTCTTCTCTTCTCCATCTCTACCTCTCGGTCTGGCTTTTTCAGGTATATAGTAGTATGGAGCGTCTTTCCTTGCATGAGGAGAAGCGCACTCCTCCTCCCACTAAGCGCAGTCTAAGTGAAGAGGGAGGAGAGCGTATCGATAGTCTCAGTGGACTAAAGTCTCGAGACCGGAGCTGGCTAGTGGGCTCACCTGAGATGTGAGTGAAAAACATGAATGATTATGAACATTTTATAGATTTCAAAGCCATGTATTTTTGGAAAATATATTTATTGTTTGTTCAACATGGTGTAATGAACTGGGTATTCTGTCTTTTGTAGCCTAAGGAAGCGACTCTCTGTTTCCGAGTCATCTCACACTGAGAGCGACTCCAGTCCACCTCTAACCGTACGTCGGCGCTGCTGCTCAGCCATCATCGAAATGCCTAGATTTGCCATTTCCAGCGAAGAGGATGGTGGTGTGGGGGGCAGGAAGACCCCTGTGAGGGGCCCTCGTGGAGAAGATCTGCCTCAGGTCATACCAGAGCTCCCTGTGGAGAGAGAGCTCAGGCTGGATGAATCACCTACCACACCAGGCTCCACTTCCAGCCAGATCAGCCAATCCACAGTTACACGTTAGTCTTGAAATATTCTGGGGGCTAGTATGTGTTAGTCAAAAATGTATGGGATTTATGATTTCAAATAACAATCTGCAATTCTGATTGGTTGCTATTTTCTGTAGTCGTATCTCTGCTAATTGTTTGTTTCTGTAATTTCAGCTGGTAGTTGTGGTGACGTGTTGGATCGAGCTTCTCGCTACAGTGCTGAAGGATCTGAAAGCTCCACTCCTAAGGCCATCAGTGATTTGGCAGCTCGCAGAGCTCGCCACAGACTGCTGTCAGGAGATGCAGAGAAACACACATCACGCCCACTTAACAAAGTTATCAAGTCAGCTTCAGCGACTACCCTCTCACTTATGATCCCTGCTGGTAAGTCAGCAGTCACAATAAACTTTGTGATTTTGCTATGCAAAAATTGTTTAACCTTAAACAACAGGAAGACATATGATGATAGGTTAAGAATCCTAATTCTTCTGCTATCCATATGATTTGTTGATAGAAATATTGTACCAGGACGAACATGGGCCATGTCTTACTAGTCATTAGATTGTATTAGCTTTCTCTATTTTAAAAAAAAAATATATATATATATGTGGTGGACTGTCACACTTAATAACTGCAGCACAATTAATTTTTTTTTGTCTTTCAGATCACCACGGTGCCTCTCCTCTGGCCAGTCCCATGTCCCCTCACTCTCTATCGTCTAACCCCTCGTCACGTGACTCCTCGCCCAGCCGAGACCTGTCCCCAGCCGTCTCCAGTGTCAAACCTGCCATAGTCATCCACAGAGCCGGCAAGAAATACGGTTTCACCTTGCGTGCCATCAGGGTTTACATGGGAGACACAGACATTTATACTGTGCACCACATGGTCTGGGTGAGTATTGCAGATTTTTTTTATTCTTCATGATGCCGTTAGACTGCACCAATTTGTGGTTTTGAGTGCTCTAATATATGATTTTGCAGCACGTGGAGGATGGAGGACCTGCTCACGATGCTGGACTGAGAGAGGGAGATCTCATCACCCATGTGAATGGAGAGCCTGTCCATGGACTTGTACATACAGAAGTTGTAGAGCTCATTCTCAAGGTACAGTGGTAGCCCTAATCTGATGAGCATTGTGTTCCTTTAGAATTGAATGATTTTTAAATTAATTTCTTTTTATGTTGCAGAGTGGAAGTAAGGTGTCCATTTCTGCTACGCCCTTTGAGAATACGTCTATTAAAGTTGGCCCTGCACGCAAAACCAGCCACAAGTCCAAAATGGCTCGCCGTAACAAAAGAACCAAAACTAGAGAAGGTCAAGACAGGTAAAGTCTAACGTTTATTGTTCCATCAAATATAAATCCAAAGGTTTTCGAATTTCAGTTCCTTAGGCTTACATTTGCTGTCCCATTAATGATTCTTTATATGTATCTCCACTACAGTAAGAAGAAAAACTCCCTCTTTCGTAAGATCACCAAGCAAGCAACGCTTCTCCACACCAGTCGTAGCCTGTCCTCTCTGAACCGCTCCGTCTCGTCAGGTGAAAGTGTGCCAGGGTCTCCCACGCATATGTCCCCTCGTTCACCCACACAGGGTTGTCGTTCCACACCCGACTCTGCCCACTCAGGTAAAGCTCCATACAAACTAATGCCAATATGATTTTGTTAAACGTAATGCCATGTCAAATTAGTGTTGTCAAAAGACCCGGTACTTCGGTACCAAGTCGGTACTAAAAAATAAAAAATGTTACGGTACCAGGTTTTCTGAAGTACCGGTAGTACCGAGCAACGGGTAATACCGGTTCTTGCTGCGCAAACC
>JAUCMT010000721.1:0-11030 GCA_032357475.1 Enteromius thamalakanensis | reverse complement strand
TAACTCTGGCTATACTACAATAAGTTACTTTAAACCATGTGAGAGCATCATTACTGAGTCTTTATTGGCAGCGGGTATTTTAAACCATTAATCAGCTTCAATGCAGCGTCTTTAGCAATGCGAACGAAATACTTGAAACTTATTTCCGGTCTATTTGCGTCTATTGCAAGTGACGAAGCAGGTATCACAGAGTGCAGGTGTCGACTGCAAGTGACGATACTAGCACAGTTTGGGTGACTGAGAGTGCACGTCTGATAGTGCACGTCTGAGAGTGCAGGTGCAGGTCTGCAGCCAGACCCTTCTCGATTCGGCTGTGCTGGAATCAGTGCAGACTGGTGGCGTTATAGAAGTCATGTTTTGAATAACATTTTATATAAATATTTTATATCTATTTTTATAGTAAAAGGTGATTTAGTAACTAACAATTTAATAACTAATAGCAAGTGAATAAGTAATATTAAAATTTGTACAAACTTGCATGAGTATTAATGAATATTAATAATTATATGGGTTACAGTACAGCTTCAGGCACAGATTAAAAAGAAGAAAAAAGGAGAAGAAGAAGAAGAAGAAGAAAAGGATTAGCAGCTCAGCAACCTAAAAAAAGATAATTTCATCGCAGTCTTGCCTGTTTCAGCCTTCTTCATTTCCTCTTTCCCTGCAAAACTGCTCACACTGCATGATCCACTACACAAAGTATAAAGAGCCCTGGATCCCCACAGCACATCTGATATGAAGAAAAAGGCAAAAGCAAAACCTATAACATTCATCCTTCCATATTAATACAGGACAAAAAGGATGAGAGCTTTGATTTGAACAGGAAGTTTGAGTTGCTCTGCTTTTTAAAAAGCCGCATTACAAAAGCTCTTGAATCTCCTCCATTTTCTCTGTATAAAATTTAAAGCCTTTCTGCTTGTAGCCACAGTTTAAATACATACTTTTGAAGTTTTTTTTTTACTTGTCTTCCATGAAGCGGTTTAAGTTTTAGAGTTTAGTAAGTGACAAAGGTGCTTGTGTGCTTGGATATGTTATGACATCAATTTAATATTGGCTGAACTGGGAGAATGTATAGGCAAAAATGTAGACAATTTCCTACTTGGAACTCCATTTTGTGTAAGAACTACCAGTGGCAGACGGAAAAAATCTTAAAAATAGTTTAAACCACAAGTGCCAAGTTCTTTGAAATTACATTTTGTGGGTATAAACTTGAGAATACTCATTATCATCCAAAAAATTATATATATATATATATATATTGATATTTTATTTTTATACAAATAAAATTAATTATTAATTCATAAATACAAGTATGATTTTGCCACATCATGTGATATTTTACAACAAATCATGCCTTAAATAAAAGGTCAAATTGTTTTTTTTTTTTCAGAAGCTCTGTAAATGGTGATTTCAGCCAGTATGTGTCGGTTGATGAGACTTATACAGTAAAGAAGCATATGCTCTCAAAATTACATCTTTTAGTGACAAACATGTGTTATCAGGGCTCCATCTGTCCTGACTTTTAAGTAAACTGTCTGTACTTATGCTTTCCCCTCTAAAGAGAATTCTGGCTGAAAGATATTACAGTATTTACTATAAAAATCTGGTTAGGGGTTGTTGGTTTTCACTGTCAGTTGCACAGCAATTCGTCGATCACAGTGTTGCCCTGGGGCTGTATGTGCTAAACATTTTCATGTGCTGCTACATTGATTTTGCATCATAGTCTACAGTGCAGTAACAACGCTTTACTGGTCACTGCAAATATCAAGCAATCACTGCTTCAAAGGTCAGTGCTTCATGGAATGTTTAACATGTCGTAGAGAACAATATGGCATTTACGCAGCTGTAGGGTGAATCATCTCAGAATACATTTTAACATGTGGCCCACACATTCTTGTTCACAGCAATATTCAGCAGGAGAGCTTTAACATTGAAATATTTGAAAATGGGGCTTGTTATGTCTTAACCTATACATGTTTTGTTGCTTGCAGTTTTTACTATATTAATTAATGCTCTAATATGAGACATCAATGTTTCAGAAGTTTAAGACACTGGATAGGATACATGCTTATTCAATAACTGTTGTATATCCTTTTTGGGTTGATATATAGAGTATATATATATATATATACTTTTAATTATTTTTTTAAGGTTGACTTTTTGTTTTTCAAGCCATTGTTAGATACCAATGTCTGTCATAGCTACTGTATGCAAAAATGTTATTTGAAAAACACTGTCAGCTAAACTATTTCTTTTTTTTAATGTTTTTTTTTATGTTTGTTTGTTTTTTTTAGCAGTATTTAATCTCAGAATGATCTCAAAATAAGTCTGTGGCTATGCTTTAAAATGTAATTATTATAATCTTAATTGCAAGAATGTACTTGTAACGTTCAGCTGGATGTGCCTATTCAGACCACTGGAGGGCATTCCAGCGCACAGGACTTCTGTTGTGTGTGTTTTCCTGTCTTTCACTCCCGGACTTTTATTATGATTTCATGTACTCTTTTCTGTATGCTCTAACCCGGACTTTTACGTTGAAATCATTGCCACAGCTCAGTTCACTTCCACCCGGATATCCCCTGACATAAAAGCTGCTCAGTGTCAGATGTTGTCACGGTTCATGGTTAGTTGTTACGTTTCATTCGTGTTCCCTGTATCCTGCTCGTTGGATTACCTGTTGTCGATTTCTGCCCGGATCTGGACTTCCCCTCTGCTTCTCCCCAAGGACTCTGTTAACTGGTATTTCGATCCTTTGCACTGTTTCCAACTCTGTTTTTGCCTGTGTCTCCACTATCTCTGTCTGCCGGCGCTCGATTATTGTTACCCTGGCCCTGAGACTTTATTAAATCACTGTTGCACTTAAACTCGCTGCTTCTCCTGAACCTTTTCTTAACAAAACGAACTATCAAACGAGAGTTCAGCATGGTGATTTTAAGTAAGGAAAAGGGCTCGCGTATTAAGGATGTCGTTCTCCGAAGGACTGTTTGCACTTGTGCGTAGAGACCCGCCAGTTGAGGGCTTTGTTTCCGAGTTAATTTTGGCTCGCAGAACGGTCGGGTCTCAACGACAACGTCCTTAATGCGGCGTTTATGAGCGCCATACGCCGGTTCAGCCCCATTGAACTACCGGACATTACCGCACTGGTGTGGAGATCGGGAGTTTTCCTCTGCCTAATGGCAATGCGAACTCACCGCGCCGAGAACGTCAACCCAAACCCATGGCGCGTCTCTCTCTTGGCCATACGGCAGACACCATCCTCGTGCAAGACGGGACGTGGCACAACATGGCGGGCGATCACGGAACGCGGCACAAGATGGCGGTCGATCGCGAGTCTTCGACAGATCGCTGGGAGGATCTACCGAGCCTGCTGCCTCCAGACCCAGTGCTACCATGTAAAGAGCTGCTGGTACCGATTCCTCAGCCCAAGAGACTGTTTCCTGTGTGGTCAGCTCCCCTAACACAGCCGGGGAAGCTGTACCAGGCCCAGTCGGTCCCGGTTTCACAGCTGTCTCCCGTTTATGTGAACCCTGAAATAGTAGCTACGGGCCCTGTAATCATTCAGCGCGAGGGGCTGTGTGATGTTCAGTTCGGCCCTGCTATCCAACCAGTCACCGAAAGACAGCTAGGGGAGCTGTTTGCCATGTCAGTGTTTCCCAAGTCGCCCACAGAGAACGCCGTTCTCATCACTCAGCGAGGGGGGCTGGGTGATGCTCAGCCAGTTACCGTACGACAACTAGGGGTGCTGTCTACCATGCTCGTGATTCCCGAGTCGCCCATAGAGGGCGCCAGTGCCATCACTCAGCAAGAGGGGCTGAGTGATGTGCAACCCTTCACCAGCCGACAGCTAGGGGAACTGTCTGTTATGCTCGTGCCTTCCAAGATGCCCACAGAGGGCGCTGTGTCCAGCACTCAGCACGAGGGGCTGAGTGATGCTCAACCAGTCACACAGCTTGATGAGCTGTCGAATTCCGCTGTTTCTCCTGAACTTATTCGTAACAGTACTATTGTGAAAGTGATAGTAATCATGTGTTAAATATTACAGTTGGGTTAACACTGCTTTAAATTGAAAATGAGTAGCCTAAAGTTAATTGCTCACAATGAGTCAAAACGTTTAGATCTGGGTTTTTTTTTTCCAGATTTGTCATATTTTCCAATCAAAATGCTTGCTAAAGATGCGAAAACATGGAAAAAGCAAACTTGATCCAATTGTTTTAATGACAGACGAACATTATAAAGGCACTGTGTAAACGACACAACATATGGTCATATTTATTTTTTTACATTTTTCATGAGTTTTAGCTTGTCGTCTTGATTTATCGAAGCTGGTTTGGTGTGCTGCTAGAGGAGGAGAAACTCAGGGTTAGAAGGGCTACCCAGCCCTAGGGTTGATAACCCTAAGGGCTCGGAAGAGACAGCCGATTTCTAACCCTGAGAGCCCCCATTTTAGTTGTTGTAGTTCAATTGGTAGAGTATGGCACTAACAATGCAATGGGTTTGATTCCCAGAATACAAGCTTGCAAAAATGTAAACTTTAATAAATACAATCTCCCAAAAATTGTAAATCTGTTATCATTTTTGATACCAATGTGACACAACTCTATGCAAGACAGAGAGATTTTAAAGATGAATGTTATTAGTTGATATTTGTTTGTTATGGCTGTGTTATGAAAAGGTCCCGGTAGGTCTATTTGGAAGTTATAACCTCAAACTGCTACTGATTGGAAAACATGGGACTTCAGGTTTTGTTTTGCATATAAAAAAGCCCATGATCCTAACAAAAGTTTGAGAAAAGAAAAGTGATTCATCACTTTTGAGAGACATTGAATTAAATTGCCTTACACAGACTTGGACTTGGTTGCTTTTGAAAATAATTTCCATGGATTGCTCTCATTAAAACCAGAGACGAGAGTTCAGCACGGTTGAAGTCTGGAGTGGAGGCGACTGCTCAGCTAACATTACGTTTGGAATAAACGAGACCTTTTTAGCATGAAGCAGAATGTACTCACCCTTCCCTCCTACTCTCACACTTCAGCTAACTCACTCAATGGTTTCTACATAAATAATTGGTTACGGGTGAGGAAAATGATCAAACACCTGAGTGGAATCAAAATGGCCACAGTTATTAAAAATAAATAAAAATAACATGTTTACACAAGCCAGAGATGGTAATGAGACAGTCCTGTGGAAGGTAATTAAGGTTCAGTAAAGTGCATGCCCTTAGTTAGTCAAAACCAGTCTATATGGCAAGAGAGTAAAATTGAGTTCAAGTGTATTTTTTGTCTAATAGCCTATCTTTCGTCTTTTTCCCTTAAACCCTCATTTCTCTAGCTATTAAAATTCTTGATTTAATACATATAATACACTATAAAAATTCTGCCTAGTACGTTTGCTTTTATTAAATAATATGTGATAAACACAAGAACAACTAACAAACAGCAGTGAGCTATAGTATTGTCACATGACTGCTTTCAGTTGCGTTTTGAATTTATAAAGTAGCTTAAAATCACCACAAATATTTGGCAAATTTGTGTTGAAAGATGTAATCTTATGGTAGTCCTATGTCAAAATAAGAGCATTTATCAGCTACACAGGGATCAAATAAGCAGGATATGCAGTGCTTGAATGACTAACTGCAACTTGAGTGGTTGAAAACATAATAGAGCATGGAAACCCGACCCGAGCCCAACGGTACCCGAGTCATCATCAGACCGAGATGCAAAGATAAGCAAAACTCCCAAGCGATAAAGGGGTTTTGTTGTTGAATGTATTAATGAACATAGCAGTAGTCATTTACTGACTGAAGACGCAGACAATTAAAGTTCTGTTTGGTTCTGAAGGGAAATGTGCCCTTGATCAACAGAAATGCGTTTATGTGCACGCAAATCATTCATGATCCAGCCTCATCTACAGAAGCAGTGAGCATAATGTCTTTTAATGAATCTTTGCAAATCGCTGTTCCTAATAATGTGCTAATTAGCAAGTTTCACTATGAATAAGGCTAAAAAAGATCCTTCAAGAGTGCTTTGCAAAAGAGGGGCAGGGTCAGCGGAGCTCATGAAGATTTAAAGGGGAAGTACACAGAACAGAGTGATTTCAAAATAGCTGTTTTTGACAGGGTAAAACAAGTTTTTTAAACTATCTTTAAGAAATTTTAAAACAAACTATATTACAAACTTTCCATTAAGACCCTAAAGAATCACATTAACTTATGGCAAATTGGCTTTGTATGACTTAAGGTTTATACTCTGTCAGGAGTATTTGGCTGCGTGAGTGCAGCAAAGAGTGGAAGACACGACTGAGCCAATCTGCGAAATATTTAATTAAACCACACTCCAGAATACAAAAACAAACGCTACAAAACAGGTGAACAAAACAGAAAAACAACGGTACTTAAAGGGTTACAAATCAAAGACAAAAGTGAGGGCAGGTGTAAAACACAGGTGAAACGATCAAACTAAATTGGGAAAAACCAAAATGAAAAGACAAGGGTTAGGCCACGACAACAGATCCTCCTCTTCCAGTGGCTCCGGTGGGTTGGGCCAGGGCGGGAGGTCCTCCTCCACCATTGGCTCTAATGGTGGCAGCGACAGTATGTCAGGCTCTGGCAGTGACAGCAATAGCTGGGCCGGCTCTGGCAGCGGCGGCAGGACAGACTTTGGCAGTGACAGCATGGCAGGCTCTGGCAGTGACAGCAATAGCTGGGCCGGCTCTGGCAGCGGCGGCAGGACAGACTCTGGCAGTGGCAGCGACGACATGGCAGACTCTGGCAGTGACAGCAATGGCTGGGCCGGCTCTGGCAGTGGCGGCGGGACAGACTCTGGCAGTGTCAGCGACAGCATGGCAGGCTCTGGCAGTGACAGCAATAGCTGGGCCGGCTCTGGCAGCGGCAGTGTATCAAACTCTGGCAGTGATAGCGACGGTGTAGTAGTTGGTGGCAGCAGCGGTGGCAGTGCGTCAGGCAGTGGAAGAAGTGCTGGCAGTGTGGCAGAAGCGGCGTCCATCTCCTCGGCCCCCATCTTCTCGGCCCCCATCTTCATCGCCAGTTCAAAAATCCCATGTATTCTCCTCGCTTCCTCCAATGAAGCAAATGGGAGCGTCACATTCGGGAACGGGAAAGCCCCACTCGGCAATCCGTGACGTGGCTGTGAGACTGGGGCTGCGTCCCGCAGATCGGGACAACGAGGAGAACCATGCCGAATCGCAAGCTGACTTCCCCGCAGGGAGATCCGCCGAGACGAACCGGGATCAGCAAGGATGTGCGTGTTCGTATTCACGAATGCCATCCTTTTGTTGAGGTCTTGTTCTGTCACAATTAGTTGGCTGCGTGTGTGCAGCAAAGAGCGGAAGACACGACTCAATCTGAAAAATATTTAATTAAACCACACTCCAGAATACAAAAACAAATGCTGTCGAGGCAGCAAAAAGTCACACACAGGGCGAGCACAACACAACATAAAGACATCAACAAGACCTGAATACAAAAGAAAAACAACGGTATTCAAAGGGTTACAAATCAAAGGCAAAACCCTGTCAACACACACATGTGGGGCCCATAAGGGATGGATATGGGCTGGTGACTGGGCCCCATCTGGGCTGCCCAGATGGGGCCCAGTTAATTTTGTTCGGGGGTTCCTTGGTAACCCCATGTGGGCAACCACATGGGGCCACCATGGAACCACCGAACAAAATTATGGGCTGAAGGTGGGCTTATTATGGGTCCCTGCTTCTACCCATATGGTTAATAACCATTATTATTATGAGCTGGAAAATTCATTTTTGGGGCCTATTTTACAGTCAGACCATACAGTTATTTAACGATTGTATGATGTTAATATTTTTTTTACACAGCCAATATTCCCGGGTCTGGTGGACCCACCATATTATTTGGCTTTTAAATCAATACAACCATAACAATTTATGTAACAATACTTAATAGATATCCAGTTTAGGAAGACGACACAGTTAAGTTTCATAGCACCTACAATTACTACACTTGGGTCCAGTAGACCCGAATACTTCATATGTAATAGTTATGTGTAGGAGGGTGTACCATGTGCAGTCATTGAAAATAAGTAGTTTGTTCTTCACATAAAATGAGCCCCGGCCAATGCTTGTGTTAGAAGAAATAATAAATAGCATAACCTTTTCTGTTAGCAAACATTGAAAACAGGTCCTACAGACCCGGAAACCTTGGGTTAAACAAGCTACAATAAAGAGACGAGTATTATAATTATGATGTTTTTATTTAAGTAAAATTTATTACAACATGCATTTGTAGTGTTCCCTCACTGTCACAGACAGAATTAGCTTCTTTCCACCTCACATGGGCCTGAAGTCTGAAGTCCTTGTTGAGGGATTGCCTATCGGGCCTGTCTATTACCCCCACGGTCCCTAGCACCAATGAGTCACTTGGAGACTGCCTTCTCTCTTTATCTTTTCCGGTGATTTGGCTGGTCATGGCATTTTTCTTTAAGCCTCCTTCAAGAAAGAAATATAATGGTCACTTATTTCATGTGCCAACACAACTCTTAGCCAGGACTCTAAAAACACTATGTTAAGAAAAAAGCTATAGAATAGGGCTTCACGATTAACCTTTATCGCATCGATATCGAGGTTTTAACTCCCGCGATTACCTAACCTCAGGAGTCTGAGGTTTTTCCCCCGCCTCTGACATTTGAGTGACAAACCTATTAGCCAATCAAAATGGTCGAATCTCGCGTTCCTGGCTTGCTGGCCAATTAGAAAGGGCAATGGAAACAAGGTTGTATGCAGTGCACTAGATTTAGCGACTTTTCTGACCCTCTTGGTGACATTTTTCCAAAAAAGCGACTAGCGACAAATCTAGCGACTTTTTGGACAAACCTCAGCGAGTCTCTAAGACTGCCGCGCGAGCTCTTGTGTTCGAGCTATCAGCGCGCACACCGCTCTCTTTAAAAACAAATGAACAAGTGGTTAAGTTAATTTCCATTATTTCCATGTCTTAGGTTCTGGTAAATAATCACGCAGCATCAAACGATCTCATTACCTCAATCACTATGTATGTAGTAGTGTTGTAAAAGTAACAACATATTTTATTCACAATTTTAGGTTTTATGCACTTTAAAGTATCGAACGCAAAAATCGAAAATCGCATCGCAATCGCAATATTTATCAGAAAAAACGCAATTTAGGTTTTTTCTTAAAATCGTGCAGCCCTAACACAAAGCATGAGTTAAGACTATATACAGAGAAAACACCATCACAGTGTTTGTTTATTTGTTGTATCTTTTCCAGAGTATTACTAAAAAAGGTGTTTCATGTAATCATTAATACGCATTTGTGACACTTCAAGTTTACATATAGACATCAAGTTTACATATAGACATCAAGTTTACATAAAGTTTATTTTGATGAATAAATTATTAGTGCCACAGAGCGGATATATTGGGTAAATTACAAATGGTATTTTGGTATACTCAAAAGACAGTGAAGGATAATTCGGAATCTGAATAAGCTTTATTATAATGCACAAATTAACTTTTTAACATAATTAAATGTATCAGGTATAAGCCATGTAAAACACACACGCACACATGACCAGGAGGAGTGGAAGCAGTGTTCATTTTGAGTCTTAGACATAGTCTTTTGAATAACATGCCATTTAGGTTTAGTCATATTTTAATCATCTGAATTGTTTTTAGTCTAGTTTTAGTCGACTACATATACAGTAAATTTAGTCGGCTAAAATTGAATGGGTTTAGTTACATTGTAAAGCATTTATTAAGTATTTCTCTAAAATTTCCAAACTCATTATGTTTGACATTAAGGTCTTAGTGTGTGTGTGCTTCAGTGTCTGCGCTGGACTGAACCGGACTGAATTTAGTTCTCTCATGCATTGTCAAATTTATCCATATATTTATCCATGCGCTTCTCATAATCCCACATATTGACATTTTTGCAGACGTGCAGCAAGTGTTAGGTTATGTCCCTCAGGATATTAGGAAATAGGAAATTAGCACTGAGTGGAAGCAGTCAACTGTGGCAAAATAAAAGCTCAGCTGCTTTCAAATCGTGTGGCACACTCATTTCTTAATAGCAGCCTCATCGCATACGCACTGTCCTGCTTCATACCACTGCCTGAGCCCCAACAGATTGCTTTTCATTGGCTGTGCAGGTGAAGGTGACAACTCCCATGATTCCACACTCAATCATGGCGTCATACGCCTTTGTTTCAAATCTCTAGTGGCGAAACTTAAAAATTGTGCCTTTAAATGAATCTTTTATGCGTTAATGTCATATTTTCTGATTGATCGATTACATTTGTAAACTCTTTTCCTCTATGATCTTGACAAATGAGCCATTTCCAGCATGAAAGGCAGGGTATAAGGGTTCAGTGAAAGTGATCTGGACTCTGTGAAGGAGGGTCATTGTGTCAGAGACGCTGTAGAAGGACAGAGTCCCTGCTGTGTGATCCAGATACACTCCTATTCTAGAGGAGCAGGCAGCAGGAACTGAGACTGACACTTTCTTTTTGTCATGCATGAAACTGAAATTTTGTTCATAGAAGCCGAATTTCCAGGACTTTTTGTTGCAACCAAGCCTACAGTCATCACTGTTTCCTTTACGTCCAATTCCTTTGTAACAAACTGCTACAGCCCATTGCTTCCCTCTGCCCTCCACCTCCCAGTAACAGCGTCCACACAAACCCTCTTCACACAGGACATTCACATATCTATCAAACCGCTCTGGGTGATCAGGATATTGCTGGTCTCTATATGTAAATGATACTTTCCTGTTGTCCTCAGACAGTTTTAGGGCACTGTTTACAGTGTTCAGATCCAGGTGAAGTTCACAAAAATCTGAGGAGGAGGAGAAATGGACAAATTAAATAATTATAATAATAAATTACACTTTGTATCCAAAATGGTCACACTGTAACTGTGCGTTCACATCGCCGCCGGCGTGAGCGTCAAAATTGCCGCCTTGCCAACGACGCTGTACAGAGATTTTTTGAATGCTCTGACGCTCTGACGTAGATTGAATGCTTGTATTGT
>JAUCMT010000720.1:0-11036 GCA_032357475.1 Enteromius thamalakanensis | reverse complement strand
ATTAACCGGCAATAAGTCAGACTAACTGAAATAAACCTGGCTTATTTGGTAAACTTGTTTTATGGAACAGGCCCTTGGTGGAGAAAACCTTCAGGTGATGCAAAGCTCAAATCTGCATCTATTGAA
Organism: Enteromius thamalakanensis; assembly: GCA_032357475.1. Lineage (NCBI taxonomy): Eukaryota > Metazoa > Chordata > Actinopteri > Cypriniformes > Cyprinidae > Enteromius > Enteromius thamalakanensis. The sequence continues at coordinate 10,910 of JAUCMT010000720.1, read as the reverse complement.
ACCACATGTGAAACACTCAATATTTACTCTTGTGAGTCGTGACAATCAACAAGCTCTATTAACTTCACTGTGATCTGCTGCAAAGATTTGCAAAGATTAAAGTCTCAAAACCAAAGAAATATTCTTCATACTTATTCACACCCTCCTAAAACAGCTCATTTAAACACTTTTCTACGTCACAGAGTGGGTTTTATTTTCAAACACCACCCAAATGTTTATCCAAATAAAGAACGCGGAGCTATTATTCTGTCTGTAGTGTTGCTGCGGGCGTTGTTCTGGAGACGCTGTTTGTTGTTGTGAAAGTGAAACTACTTTCTTTGTGCTTCCAAAAGAGGACACGACTAGAAATCAGTGTTAAGGTGTGTTTCCAACACTGTTCCAGATGTATTATATATTATTTCTATAATTACTATATCCATCATATGAGTTGTATTCAACCTTGTCTCTGCGTTTCTCAACCTCTTTGACAGCAACCAATCTGGATTCAGAAGTAAACATTCATCTTAGACTGTCTTGCTCTCAGTTGTTAAAGCCCTAAGACTGGCGAGAATGAATTCCTAATCATCAATACTTATCTTGCTGGATCTGTCTATTTTGATATAGTTAATGACTAGATCCTCCTGTCAACACTATTGACAAAAAGCATCTCAGGAACCACACTCCAGTGATTTGAGTCTAACCTCTCAAATAGGTCCTTCAAGGTATCTTGGAGGGCTGAGTTGTCCGAGTCACAAAATCTAGCTACTGGTGTGCCTCAGGGCTCAGTTCTTGGACCGCTTCTCTTCTCGGTCTTTATGGTATCAGTAGGTTCTGTCATTCAGAAACATGGCTTTTCATATCACTGCTGTGCTGATGACACGCAACTCTCATTCCCTCCTGATGATCTGATGATAGCTGCTCACAACTCAGATTGTCTACCAGACATATCTTGCTGGATGAAGTACCATCACCTTCAACTCAACCTTGCCAAAGACAGAACTGCTTGTGTTTCTATAAAACCAAATGATGGTTTCATCACAATTTCACCGTACAGTTAGGTTCATCAAGCATAACTCTTTAAAAACAGCCAATAACCTTGAAGTTATGATTGAGGATCAGCTGACTTTCTCAATCCACTCCTGCAGGTTTGCTTTACGCAACATCATGAAGAACAGGCCCTTTCTTTTGGAACATGCTTCGCATCTCTTTGTTCAAGCTCTTTAAACATTAGCAAACCATATTATTAATTAAGATTTTAGCAACCGCCTGCAACACATAATGGAGGTGGTGAGCTTTACAAGCACCACTCAAAAAGTCTGATTTTACTGGAGCATGCTCTATTTGTTTCAATTTCTCAGTGCATTTCACTGCGGAAAAAAAACACAGAAACACAAGCCTTCAAAATATCTTGCCATGCAATGCAAACAAGTTTTTTAATGGTATTATTGTCTTCATCCCCTTAACTAACTGGTCTAGTGTGCTATGTGCTTTTCAGGCCGGTTGTTCTGTGCGTGAGACGACTGTTTGCCGTGGCTTTGTTTTTGTTTCTTTAGTCTTGTCACTGAAAGTATGTGTTGTCAGACGGCGCTCATATCAGCCCGCTCAATCCTTTGGCAGGTGTTTCAAAGAAGGGTTCCATCTGACTTACAATCTCGCTGTAAAGATGATGGCTGGCCAAACATTTCATGAGTCTCTTTAAGTACGGGCTTGGAATGTAAAAGCCCTTTTTACGTCATCATGACTTGGTCTTATTTTCCTCGTCTGATCCGCATAGTTCTCCACAAAAGCAAACAGGAAGTGTTTCAAGGTAAAGGACGTCACACATCTGCCCATCAAACGCATATTTTCTGATCGATCTCATGAGATGCGTCCAAGAACTCATTCAAAGTCAGGGTGTTGCTGCGCAGCCTCATATTTTAAATGACTGCAGATGTTTATATAAAAGTGATTTGTGCCGTTTATCTGATAGCTGTAATCTGACGGCAGGTGGAATGATTGGTGAAATGAAGCGGAACGAGCTCTCACGCACCTCCTGAGCAACGAATAAATGAGTCATTACTCACACCTGAGACGTGTGATTGCATCAACAAACATTCAGTGGAACACCAATCACCATTTACCTTTTATATGTCCTTTCTAAATAAACATAACGGCCAGTTTTTTAACATTTATAAATGTATAACATATTTAATTTATAAAACTGATTAATATCAACCAAAATAATATATATATATATATAAACTGACAACTTAACTACTTCACTACTTCATTTTTGGAGAAATGTGTCTCTGCATCAGTGTCTCAGTAATGGATGTGAATGGGTGCCGTCAGAGTCCAAACAGCTGATGAAAACATCACAATAGCACTCCAGTCCATCAGTTAACATCTTCCAAAAAAATTTTGAGAAACACATGCACCATAAAGACATGTCTAGTGCTAAACCATTACTTCTGGATAAATAGTGCATTAATAGTCCATAATCAATAATAAAGTCCATCTCCTGTTGTCTCTCACATCACAATCCAGCCACAGATTTGTTCAGGGCTGTTCCGGACTGTTTTGACCTGTAAACGTTGCTTGATGTGTGCAGGTTTCTGACCACTTTTTCACTGAAGGAAGCGTTATTATGGACTTGTATTTGAGCTAAAAGTAATGTTTTGGAGTAAACAAACAAAAAAAAAACAACAACTCATAACATGTTTCTTACAAACATACATCTTTTGTCTTCTCCAGTTGTTAACGGATGAACTGGAGTGCTGTAGATTATTGTAATATGTTTATCAGCTGTTTGGACTGTTCTGACGGCACCCATTCACTGCATTCAAAAGACTAAGCATTTTGATAACAATATAATGTATGTAAACTGAATGAATCACAATCCTATATATAATGGAAGACTTTTACTAAAAAAGTATTCTGCCAGTTCTGTCTGTAACCACGAAACTTTTTTTTTGTTTTGCTGTTTTTCTTTCATTATTATTACATATTACATTACATTATTATTATATATTTTGGCAACAGTTTATTTGAAGGACCCATTTTTTGTTGCTACCTAGTTGCTTATCATATTACTGGCATGTTAAATGTTTATTATTACTTATAAAGCAAATATTAATGGCTCCAATTCTGCATGAGCATATTTTCGGTCCCTTAATCCACCCAATACTTAAACTTACTTACTATTAATAAGAAGCAAATTAGGAGTTTACTGAGCCAAATGTCATAGTTAATAGTTAGTTAATAGTAAGAGTTAGCGCCCAAACTAAAGTGTGACCTCTTTTTTCCTACAATACGTTTTTTGCAAGATTAAGTAGTCAAATTATGGTAGTTGTTGGCTGCAGCCCTAACTGCCTTATGAACTCTTGGCAAATACTGTGTAATGAGTTATTAGATGGCTTTGATCTTGCTTTGATCAGCTATTTATGTAATTAACACACCCTAAAATTGAAATTATAAAGAAACACTAGATTGCACCACTTATTTCCATTTACAGCGTTTCCAGTCACGAGAGGTGTTTCTTTGAAAATATTATTTGAAGCAGGATTCTTACTTGTGTCTTTCTAAGAGATATTTATGATTTGGCTTGGTTGTGATAATCTTCTGTTTACATAGTGGCCCATCCTAATACACAAGCTGAAATAAAGAGACTGTTGATTCGCTGTCGTCTCTGTAGCCTCGCTGTCTTTGTAATGCTGAAATCAGAGCTGTTTGTCAGGGACGCTCCAGAAACGCCCTTGGCATTGAATTCCCACCTGTGTTCCAGTATGTACCTCCATCTATTACCTCCATAGTCGTGTATTAACTCCTGTCCTGTTCGGGAATCCAGGACATTCCTCCTGAAGCGCTGTGATGAGTTTATCGCTAAATCAGACTTATTACAGTAACTTGCAGTAATACTTGTAATATCTAAGAAAAAATTGTTATACATTATATATTAAATTAATAAAAATTACTGTATGTTTTCAAAATATACACTGTACACACATATATATTTTGTAAATTAAAAGTTTATTTTGGATGTGATTAACCACAATAATTTGTTTACACAAAAACAAATAAAATATTTTATTAATATAATATTTATTAGCACTAAAATATAAAAATAAGTAAATATTTTTATAAAGGCTTTTTCAGCATTTTAAGGGGTGGCTTATGAATATTACACTGAAAAATTAAAACTGTTATGGATTCAAAGCAATTGATCAATTTCAGAAATAATTATAAACATATGGCAAGTATTTTGAATAGCACCATAATCTTTGATCGATGAATCACTTTTGACAGTGTGGGTTTTGTAACAGTTCTTACAGACGCAGGTAAACACTTTAAAGTTTTGTACAGTAAACAAAACATAAGTCGCAACAATAGCATCATGTGTGTACATAATAAAAAACGCCCAGAGACTCCAAAACTGAATAGGCCAAGCGGATAAGTCAATAAAGCTTTTGCAAAGCCTTATAAAACCTGGTCCAACTGTAATGTTATAAATAGGCTGTCCGTGAACCTGATCTAATGTCAACACCCAGGTGAGAGTTTACAGGACTAAAGCCCAATGTGAAATCCATTACCTGTGTGGTTGCATTCCTCATACTGACGTCTATTTTGACGTCAAACCCCTGCCTGACATAAAAGCCAGCCATAAATCATTTGAACTTATTAGATGGTTGATGGCGATTGGGTGGGGGCCGTCGGTGGCCACATATACAATCCCTGCCTATTTTTAGATGCATGTAATAGACGACTGACAAAAGGCTGTAATATGACACAGTTCAGGTGGGAAACCCAAATACACACGAGATGAATCACGGCATTAGACAGACGTACGGAAAGCCCGCTGTGTACACACACACACACACACACACGCCCTTAACAAACAGAACTCGAAGCAGCGCAGACATGAACGCGTGGAGACAGACACAAACAGCACTGCTGCTAAAAACTGTGGGCCGAAAACACTTTGAGTTCAACAAAAAAGTTGCTCTGAGACTCTTATATGAAACCTACACAAAGCTTGTGACCTTGACTGCATGCGCTGAAGTATTAAAAATGCATGTAAACGATTTCAATCCCTCGATGTAAACCACTTAAAGGCTACTGTAAATATTGTCAGGAAGAGCTGGAAAGAGCGCGAGATCAAGCCGTCATCATAAAATCTCTGCACAAGAACGAGAGATAAACAAGCCAAGGTGTCATTACGAGGAAATCACCCACAGCCTCTTCAAGCAAACAGGCCAGGCCGTATAATTCATGCCATGTCATGAAGATGAGTCACAGGCTTCAGGAACGAGAGTCCCACTGATGCACTCCAATAAAGTAAACAACTACAAAATGAAAGTTCATCAAGGAAATCTGGAAACATTTTTGACCTAAATTGGTTACATATAGGGTTTGACTTTAGACGCACCGCAAAACCGTCTTTGGCTTTGAGGATTTGGAGGAATTTAAGGGAATCAAGAATTAAACAAAATAGTAAAATAAATTGTGCTTTATGTCACTAATTCAGCATTTTACTTAAAATCTGTTCAGTTCTTGTAGCATTTCCTACTTCAATACTTTTGGTCAGACCTGAAACATTTGTATCTTTGCTCGATCACAGTTTTATTCTCTGTTCATATGCTTAGCATCAATATGACTGAACTTTGTATTTATATTATCTGTCCTCATTTCTACTGCTCAGTTACTTATTACAACTAAAATATTATTAAAAATCAACCTAAAAGGAAAGTGATTAAAAGCTATTTTTTCTATATTTTGCCATTTAATCTACATATTCACTTTCATCGATTGCCTAGTTTGTTGAAAAGGGCTTGTCTTGTTCTTTCACTTTCAGCTAAATGACATGAACCACATAAACAATAAAGCCTTTTCAATTCAAAATGTGACCAAAACAAAACTATATACTTCAAATAACTAAATTGTATTTTGTTGTTTATCTAATATTTCTCTCATGAAACAATGTTGTAATTCTAAATGTTCAGCTGCTCTTTCCTCTCGCAGGGATTGATATTTGGTGTCTGGGAACAGTAAAGCACTCTTTCTTTGATTTCAGTTTCAGGCCGTTGTGCCAGACCAGACTAAAAATCTGATTCTTTAAGCTTCTTGTCATCCTAACATCAAACAGAGCAGCATCCAGTATATCAAATATGTTGTGTGACATTTCTAATGACTGCGTTGGACTCACTGTCTCATGTGACCATATAAATACTCTGAGAGACAGACGTCCAGTGACTGAAGGGAAACACCCTTCATTTGTAATCATCAGCGTCGGCGTGCTCAGCATGTCTTCACTAACTGATGTTTTACACTCTTATGTAAACATCTAAGCATGCAGCATGTTCGACAGCACAGATGATGACCAAATCACAGAGACTCGCTGACATAATGCTCTTACTCCTTAGAAACAAACATGCTCTGAAGAGTACAAATGCTTCACTATTTCAACAGCTAAAGACTTTCTTCAGTTGATTTTGTCACAAAACATAACTACACAATCATCTGGTCACATAAATGTGAAAAGTGCTAATTATTTGGAATCATGTCCAAGTAGTTTATTGTGATCTAATCATTTTATGGTCACATTTCCTTGTCCTCTCTATATAGTACTGTAAATAAAAGACCTTCATATGCAGTATTAAATAAGATTGTAACCTGGATTTCATTATAGAACTCCAAAAATTAAGTAGGCTACTTGTGGTTAAATTACAAAATACTTGTAATCTTTATTATAATTTTTATTGATTATAATTCTCAAACAACAGCAATAAATAGTCTCTCCCTAAATATTCGAATATTCATACAGAGATCAGTCACTATAGTCTAAAGGCTATAATTACACAGAAAACCGAGAGACCTCGCAGCACTTTAGCACTAAACCAGAAGTATTTCCTTAACATTTCAACACTGTAAAAAATCAATAACATTTTCAGTGCAAAAAACTGGCAGCTGGGGTTGCCGGAAATCGACTGTAAAAAATATGGTAATAACATTTAAGGTTTTATGGTTGTAAATTAAGTTTACAGGTAAATACCGTAATTTCATGAACTTACATAATGTTAATATACCAAGCTATTAAAGTACTGAAATCTGTTTTGTAGCTTTGAAATACACTGATAAACTTCAAATGCAGTGATGATGAGAAAGTCACATGATGAACCAAAACCCATCACAAACACACAAAAATAAAAACTAAGAAGAAACATAGTTATTTCAAAGAAAATTAAATGCAAAACAGGGAATTCTGGGAATGTCAGTTTAAGTTTTTTTCCTGTAAATTTTACAGGAATTTACCTATAACCATTTACCAGGTTTTTACCGTAGCATTATTTTCACAGTTTTTCCAGTTAAAAGCACGGTATTTTTTTCATCAACTACTTATTAACCTAAAGTTTATTTAATTGATCTCTCAGTAGGTTTATTTAATCATATTTAATTTTTTACGTTTTTATTTTGACTGTTGAAATTATAAAAATAATGTATTTTTTATTTATTTTTTGTCATTTTAAAAAATGTATTAAATTGCAAGCCCCCTGCATTTCCTTTGTGAACCTTCGTGACATAATGTACGGTTTAATGCACTTCATGTTGTTAATAACAATGAATGGGAAATGTTTTCATTGTCTTTTTTTATACTGGTTATCCTATTTATTTCAATGTAATAAACGATTTAGATCAAAAGTAATCAAAAAGTAGTCTCAGATGATGTGTAATGTAATAGATTATGTTACTAACTACAGTTTTGTCATGTCATTTGGAATCCATAACAGACTTTGTTTATTATTAATCTACCAAGCACTGGTCTTTTAAAATCTCTTTCAATGAACAATACACTCTTTAATATAAAGGTGCTTCACGATGCCATAGAAGAACCTTTATATCCAAATGCTTTCATAGAGAAGCTTTAACGTCTGAACCTTTGAAAAAAAGCTTTTTGTGGCAAAAGAAGGTTCTTTAGATTCTAAAACGGTAAGAAGAGTCTTTAAAGAATTATTGACAATGATTTTTCAACTTAATAGAACCAAAAATGGTTGTTCTATGGCATAGCTGCGAACAGCCTTTTAAGCACCTTTATTTTAGGAGTGTTTAGTCTAATACTAAATTTATTTCTCAAAGGCTCTACCTCACACCCGTTCACCATTACAACTTAATCATTGCAAAACTCGTTTGCTTTGATCTAATTGGCATATCAATCATTTTGACACTGACAAACACTTTTTTTTTCCTGGCCTAGGGGTTAGTTAGTCAGTTAGTGGGATCTAACCATTCTCTGACTCATTGTATTTTACAGTAAACGCAAGATTTCGCTGTCATATATGCAGTATTAAATAAGAACTGGTACAACTGTTAATGCAACCCATTCTCGCTGGATTACACGTTCAGGAATCTTCTTTGAAGACACAATATTTTTCGTAATTCTGCTCGGGTGATGCCAGTGGTGCAGAAACGACACACTTCAGCTTTAAACACGGACCTGGCTGCACGAGGGGAGGAAATAAATATTGTTAAACGGGCCTGTCAGCTTTGATTGCATCACAGCGAATGCGCTGCCATTGATCAAACCCCTGCCTACGTCTTCTCAGACATCTGCTCGGACCACCAGCGAGCTATGTTTATGAAAGCCCGCGGCAGACACGCAGCCATCCTCCCCCGGCGGCTTGACTTTCCTCAGTCGGGAGGCAAAACATGGACTCGATTTCCCCCCAGACCGGCCATTGAGTGCTGACTCAAATGTCATAATTCACTCCTGTTTTTCACTTATCTAAATTTGTTGTGACAGGGAGGTTGTCTGTTAAAGAAACTGAGAAAGGCGGGGGCTCTGCGTGACTCTTCCTTAAAAAAGGAGGTGAGTGACTGGGTCAAGCAGGTACAGACCCGCCAAAGACGACAACAAGAGCTGCTCTAATATGCATACAATAAAAGCAACAGCTTGATCGCGGTTACGAAACATGGCCTGCGAGTGACTTGTGTTTTCATAAGTCATCTCGCTTGCAAAGTGTGAACCTTTGAACGTTTTGTGCAAAGCCCATGTTTCCACGCGCTCACCTGAAGGGAGTTCCTAGCGTCGTTTGCACGCAGGTCTCTTTGTTGCTGCTGCTGCATTTTTCCCCTCACGCTTCTCCCTCCCCTCGCGTTTCCAAAATAACCCAAACAGGTTATGCGTGTAGTAACTGTGATATTATCTAAGCTGCCTTCACCTGCAGGGGATCCCGGTTGAGTCTGCACGAAAGAGGCCCGGGGCCAAACAAGAGGAGCAGCACCCAGACAAGACCGGCCCTGCTGACACCTCCGACTCCAGCCCGATACTTCCAGCGCCAGTTTCACCCGGCGACGCTCTGCGGTCGGGTTCGGGGCCTCGGCTTTTGATTGTGATTGACAACCGCGCAAACATAGCAACGAAAATAGTCATCTTTCAAGCTCGGAGTGCTGCGCTGGCATGTGAAGGGTGTAACTGTTTACTTTGATGACTTTGGTTTTTGCACTTCAGATCTAAAATAGATGAACTTGGCCAGGAATGCAAAGCTGTTAGACCGAAAAAAAATAGTGTCGGATTTACTTTGAAATGGTTTTCGACATATTTCACATAAAATCAAATTTGAGGATTTTCGTGCAGAATGCAGTCCTGTAGTCTTCTATAAGTCATTATTTACAGTGTATAGTCGAATACTACTCACTTTATTTTAGTATCTCTCTTGTTAGAAATACATCACTTAAGGCCAGGTTTAGCTACTAACGGCCTGCTCTCGCACAAACCTTTCTTTGGCATTTATAAACTACTGTCAGGATTTGCTGAAGACAGGCAGCGAGAGATTAGCATTGAGTGCTGTCAAATGATTCATCCAACATAAAAATGGCAAGGCCGAAGATGTTTGTTGGATGCTCGATGTCTTTAGGTTCAGACGACACTCATCACATGATTACTAAATGGGCTCCGCAGATGCTAACTAAAGCTCATTATTAAATTATCAATATTAAACCTGACATTTTTGGTTTAAAGGTTTTTGATCAACATATGCCCCCCCTCCAGATAAGGTGTATTTCAGAGAAGGTCTTGTGTATTTCACCAGACAATACTAAACCACACAGGCAGTGAGAGATTAGCATTGAGTGCTGTCAAATAATTAATCCAAAATAAAAATGTGCATGTGCAGTGTATTTTTATTATGTAAAAATAAATACACACGTATGTGTAGTATATTTCAGAAAAATATGTCATGTTTATATATTAAATATATTTATATATAATATGAATTATATGAATATAAATATATAGCTACATATAAATGTATATATTTTTAAATATATACTCTAAACTGTAAAAAAGGACTGTGAGTTTAATGCTAAAGAAATTTGAAAATCCTACGTTAAAAACCTGTTTAATTGTTAACGGTAAATTCCTGTAAAATGTCCAGGGAAAAAGCTCAAACTGACATTCCCAGAATTTCCAGAAATGCATTACATTGATATTTCTTAGTTTTTTTCTTTATCAGTTTATTAGAAATGTATGTTGCATGTAATGTTGTTAAATGAATGTTTATTGCATATCTCAGTGTAATGAGTCTCATCATGATCTGAGCTCCTTCTATATATGTTAAAAGCTGCTTGTGATGGGATTTGGTTTATCATGTGACTTTCTCATCATCACTGCATGTGGTGTTTATCAGTGTGTTTCAAAGCTACAAAACAGATTTACTTTTAATAGGTTGGTATATTAAGTTAATAAAATTACAGTATTTAACTGTAAACTGTAACTTAAAACCATAAAATTTAAACCACCAGTTTCACAGACAAGTCCCAGACTAAATTGCATGTTTGAGCTGTCTCAGATGAAAATATCCAACACAGTCTCACGGACAAATCGTACATATTCGTACGAGGTGCCAAATTTGTGCCAATTCGTACTAATTCGTACGACCTCACTCATACGATTTCGTACG